>MU397306.1:0-228624 GCA_022578865.1 Xylaria sp. FL0043 | reverse complement strand
TTATATTTTTATTAGCTAAAATATTTTTTTAATAAATATAATTTTAATTTTATAATATAATAATAATATATTTATTTATATTAATATTTTAACTAAAAAATAAAATATATTAATATATTTATATAATAAAAAAAAAACTTTAAATATAAAAAACTAGTAAATTAATTATTATTTATTTATTAATAAAATAAAAAAAAAGCTATAAACTTAAAAATAATTATATAAAAAAAAAAAAAAAAAAAAAAAAAGCTAAAAAAGCTAATTTTTAATAATTTAAAATATATTTTAAAAACTTAAATAATATAATTAATATTTAAATATTTAATAATTTACCGAAAACTATATTTATATTATAAAATATTAATATTTATTTTATAACGCTTTATTTAAAATTTTTTATAAATTATTTTAATAAAATAACCGGTTATTATTATTAAAAAAAAAACTTTAATATACTTTAAAAATAAAATATTTAATAAAAAAAGACCTAATAAAATAATTATAGCTTTATTTTATATATATAATAGCTAAGTTCTTTTTTAAATCTAGTTAAAAAAGCCCTAGAAATTAATAATATTAAGTCCCTACTATATACTTCTACCTAACAGTGCCTTACCTGTGGTCTAACCTCACTCTGGATACTAAACACCCTGACAGAAACCTCCGGCCACTCAGAGCCATCCTGGCCATCAAAGACACCGCCAGTCTCATTCTTCAGAAATTGATCGAAGAAGCTCGTGGCATAGGCAGACTGTATCGCAACCATCCTTTCACCCGTGACATTGCCCACATAGTCGGTAACGTGAGCCCCAAGGAGATCAGTCAGCACAGGAAAGTCGTCGAATGAAAGATGCAGCGTCCCGGCGACTTCAAACCACCCCTTGGCACTCCGCAACCGCGGCCAAGTGGCCGTCCATTCAGTCACCCAGTCCTCACTCGACGGCTGCAGGGCAGATAACAGCATGATAGGAGCATTTGTGCCCGTTTGATTAGCCGGGCCCCAGAAGGGTCCGTCGAAGCTCGTGCCCGCGACGAACCGCGTGTCGTTCGTCGGCGCCTGGAACGCCGTGCTGCCTCCGAAGGAATGCCCCGTGATGCCGACGCGACCAGTCTGCAACTTTTTGTTCGACAAGCCGGGAATCTTCGAGGTGATGGTCTGATTATTCATGGCGTTGAGGGCGAAGATCACATCTTCGACTCGGACCTCGAGGGCCTGTTCGACAGCACCTGGCACGCTGTCGTTAAGGCTGTTATACACGAAGCGGCCGTCGGGGTACTCGACTACGATGGCATCGTGAGGATGGTCAACGGCTAACACGTTGAAGCCGTGACTTGCGAACTCCTGGAGGAAAGCGGCGTATAAGAGTCTTGAGCCATTGTATCCATGACTGAAGATCACGAGGGACAGGTCTGGGCGGGCTATAGGGGCGTTGGCGCACGATGGCAATGCGAATTGCGCGAATGTCCCTGGTGGTGTTGAAAATAGGACGTCTAGGTAATCCGCGAGCAGTGGTGTGAGAAGCGTGTGAATGGTACATGTCTCCTGATTGTCCTCGATTGGGTAAAAGAGGGTGGCCAGGAGGTCACGAGGTTGCGGGGTTGACGAATAGATATCATCTCTCGCATAGTCAACCAGTTCAAGATCGGTATACCCGACCCGATACGGTCCCGTAACATTGGGGTAGAGAATCTGGTCTGCTGTTACGGCTGCGGCCGCGGAAAGCAGACATAGTATTATGGTGTTTTGTCGCATCTTGAAATTCTATCATGTGATCTAGTATGATTATTATTATAATTATAAAGTAAATTCATCTTCAAAATCTCGGTTGAAAGACGCGTTCTTATATAGATCCCAAGTTCTCAAAATGATGCCATAACTGACGTTTGCGCCTCAGCTTTGGTCTCATTTTGAGTAACGAGGGATGGTGATCCTGCCCCGGAGTGGTTCTCGACCCAGAGAAACGCCGTATTCGGACAGATCATTTCGCAACGACTAGGTAGTTCGTTCGGCCAAGTGCTCTCTACATGGATTCTCAACACTAGTAGATTTTTCCTTCTTACAAATACCAATTGTACGTTACCTTGTTGCGACGCTTAGGAGTCTGTCGTTCAAAATTCCGAACATCTCGAGTCGATAACTCTCAAAACGGCGAAGCTCTAGAACAGGCGAATGCGGCTGCATTAGCTAGACTTCTTCAAGACTCCCTCGAAGCCTATGATAGGTTTTCACAAGTAACTCACCCATGTCCCTTGGAAACCGTATCAGTCAGTCTCAATAGAAAATAAGCTTGGCGCCTCCCTGAACCCAGACAACTGTGTGGGCCTTGGATCTAGACCCGTGCCAAGGCTTGGGATTGCGATATACATATAGACGCTCGAACAGCCCATGGCCAACCACGTGTGTTACTGGGATCTCTCCGTCAGTGCCGAGCGCATACACTTCTAGCCCTTCTTTTGAAACGATATTTTAATTAAGCCATAAATTAATTGATAGCCGAATCACGCGTCATTCGACCGTTGGAACCGTGAGGCTCAGATCTGATACGAGGACCTCCCCGAACAACGTTATCGGCGTCAATAAGGGCGACAAGCCTAGATTCCACCCTGATAGAGTTAACGCGCGTCGGCGGGCGTAAAATATATGGGGTGAACATAAGACGGAACAATGTTTAGGTTCATCGTGATATTCGTAGGGACGGGTGGGTGCCGGCCCTCCCCTTGCTACTCCTCACTTCGGATAAGACGGACAACTCGGCACACGATCACGGCCCTGCAGATAAGATAGAGAGACTACTTGACGGACTCACATCTGCCCGAAACTGCCAATTACTGTAGGCTAAGAGCGAAAAAGGGCTGCTATAGAGGCATGCGTGCGTCAGGTTATGAATCACTTCACGGAGTTTATTGTCATCTTACCAACGTCGCGATAGACATGCAGCGAAAGCGACTTATGTCCGATTTTCCAAGTATAACTCCAAAGAACAATTGGAAATCCTATATCCCTTTGAACTCCGTGACTTGTACATTATCCAATAAGAGGTAGGTAAGTAGATAGGTCCACTGCCCCGTTATCCCACTTTCAAGTCACGGAGCCGAAAGTCGGCAGCAAGTCCGGATAGCGGCCGCTAAGCGAAGTCGGTTGCCGCAGCAGTGCGGGCATTCGGATTCTAGACTTCTTGAAACGGAGAATTACACTTGGTACGACTGACTGCCTGGAAATGTTTTGGGATATATCGCCTATGTTAGCAATCTCATTCCAATCCAGCAATATTCCTCAACACAGGAATCAACTTGATTTCATGAACGATACAGTACTTGGATTTTCCCATCTCTTCCCTTCACCTATGGGAATTGCCCAGCCAATTTTCGAACTGACCCTTTACAGATACTAGACTAGGCAGTGGGATTCATGCTGTACCCATAACAAGCCGTCTTTCTATTGTAGAGAAAGTCATTCTTATTGCTGCTGCAGCCCACTCTTAGGGACGCAGCTAATTATCATGCCTCCACCCGATCACTGCACCAAATGTGTGGATATTGCTCTATACACAATTCTGCGTAGGTAGATGGAAATGTTTCATTATTGGCAGTAAGTGGATCGGATCGAGTATCAATCCTATGTATAATTACCTTCATAGTATTGGCACCCCAACTGCCTACACGCAGCTAATGGAAGTTGGAGAGGCTTGATACAAGACTTGAAGTTACCCACTATAAGACTTTATGAGCTTCATGACACGCTGACGTCAATAAACGCTAGGCTGGAAGTAGCCAGTTACCTAGTTACATGCTAGCTTAATTAACCCCACTTAGCGAGCCCCGCCGCTCCAGCTCTCTGGTGCTGCGACAGTTTACACCAAGGATCAGCATAATACCTAGCCAGCCATCACCAAGCTGCATACCGATGTAGGTATCCGAAGTCCCTACATCAATTCTCCGTCTCGCATCGCGATATCCTGGCAGTGACCTACATACGTGCAACTAGGTCACAGAACCGAGGCACGCACGGCCCGGAATACTTTTCTACCGAATAACACACGGGCTTTAACTGACCTGACCGCGTTGTCGCGAACCCCCCAGCCCGATGCCGACGACGATGAGTTGACCGACTTTTCTACATTCTCGGACCTGAACATCTTGCCGACAAACCAGGCATTGGGTTCCTCGAACTCCATGGTCACGTACATGAGAATTATCGACAAGTAGCTTGGGGGAAGATTGATTCGGAAGATACCTATTGGGCGCGCTACACAGACCGATCATCATGGCTGACTCAGGGGCGACGACGACGCCGACGACGACAACCACGAGCCACAGCACGGCTACGACGTACAGCACGACCGCGACCGGCGATGTTCGGAACGAGGTGAAGAAACCCAAGAAAAAGAAGGTCCTGCTTATGGGGAAGAGTGGCTCCGGCAAGTCGAGCATGCGCAGCATCATATTCAGCAACTACATTGCGAGGGATACACGGCGATTGTATGTTTGTTCCCCTGAGAGTACAGCTTTGATACTGCTGAGACCCTTCTCTAGAAAAATCTTATGCTAACCTGTGTGTGTCACTTTTGCAGAGGCGCGACTATCGACATTGACCTCTCCCACGTCAAATTCCTTGGGAACCTTACCCTGAACCTATGGGACTGTGGTGGTCAAGAAGCCTTTACAGAAAACTACTTAACCCAGCAACGAGTCCACGTCTTCTCTAATGTCGGAGTGTTGATCTACGTTTTCGATATCGAGTCCAGGGATGTTGATCGAGACATGGCGACCTATGCGTCCATCATATCCGCCCTGATGCAGTACTCGCCCACTGCAAAGGTCTATGTGCTCATCCACAAGATGGATCTGATCACCATGAATGCGCGAGAGGCTATTTTCGTGGACCGCGTGCGCTTAGTACAGCAGAAGACTGCTGAATACACACAAGCCGCCGGTATTTCAGGCGAACTCGATCTGATACCGTTTGCGACGTCGATATGGGATCAGTCCCTGTATAAGGCGTGGGCAAGCATAATTCACGACTTGGTGCCCAACTTGTCTGTCATCGAGTCTCAGCTGGGATCGTTGGGCACTATCATAGAAGCCGAAGAGATGCTGCTATTCGAGAGGACCAGTTTTCTTGTTGTCTCCAGCTGGACATCTGAGGAAGGACAGCATAATCCGACTGGGGACAGACAGGAGCGCATGTCCAATATCTTAAAGCATTTCAAGCAAAGCATCAGCCGGTTCACCGGGACTCCTCGTAACGCCGAACAGTTCACTCTGATGGTAAGTCAAGGCCACTCTCGACTATTACCGTTACAGCAGTTATAGCCCCATCTCAAGGGTTGTCCTGTTAGAATTCATACTAACAAGTGTTTTAACAGGAACACAAGGCCGGGACCAGGTTTTCCATGTTTGTATGCAAATTCACCACCAACACATATCTTATGGTGATTCTGCCGCCAGGGGAAGCTCGCTTCAATTCAGCGAGGCTTAACTGCCAAATTGCGAGGGAAAGCTTCAAGTTCTTAGATGGTCCTGCGGCGGGACAAGTCCAGGGGCAAAGGGCCTAGACTGGGCAAAGAGCAGAATAGCATACTGGCGAGCCGATTAGCATTTGTTTTCGCAAATATACCCGTTGTGTTTACGAATTTAGACTCACTCGCTTACACATGCGCCGGTGAGTTAACCGCAGCCCAATGTATGCACGCCTAGGCAAACAGCTGCATGTCAGTTTCAATTCACGTGCTTCACAGATGACTCTAAATCTTCATAGCTATGAGTAAGGACATAAAGCAAAGATCGAGGTGGTGTGAACCTTATGAGCGTCGACACGTCTACCCTCGCGAGCTCAGGCATTATTTCAGCTCTGACCTCTGAGCTAGGTCAACAGAAGCATTATCATAAAGCCCACTTGACGATGCCGAATTCGGATTAACCACCATGAAATGCGATGCTCGTCCACTACCTTGAATGCGGAATCTTATTTATACTAGCTCCATCCATGACCCCCAGCAGATCGGCGGATCCCGGATTAGGAAGGTTGATGCAAGACAAATATGCCGATATCAACCAATTAGGGTCGCTATCTTTGACACAAGTCCAATGCGATTTTGACTTCTGCATCGTCAAGATACTTTACCTGAGACGCTGCTCTAAAAGGTAAGCGAAGTTAGTGCTTTCGGGGACTTACGCTACCCATAGCGGCCGAGACAAGACCACAGCATATCGTGCACGATGCGAATCAAGTGTACGGATCTACCCATATGTCCATCTTCAGCCAGGCAACTTCCAACACGTGAAGGAGAAACAGACGGTGAAAGGTGGATGCCGGATTCTGGACACTTATATCGCTAAAACACTAAGAGAGATGTGCGCCACTTATTTCATGATAATACCATGCGCCTACCGACATAGCTATCTCACACCTGTCTCATAACCATAACGAAGCTATGTGGATGTATCAGATGTCTTCTCTTAGTATAAAAGCGGCAGGTCAGAGCCAACAGCCCTCTTCGCCAAGATGTGATCGGCGTCGTTGTCTCTGTAAGGCACTGGTCCGAGTTCACATGGCGTTGCACTCTATTTCGCACCCCTCTATCATACAGGCCCTTAATGTAGCATTGAATTCCGCCTCGAAGATTATCTCTACGTTAAAACAAGCCAAGCCTTGCCCCTCGTCTTGTGCCCACCGTCTCCGTTATGCGATGTACGTACTGAGTAGGTGAATAGATAAGTAGATCGTGCTTGCTTGTCTGTACGCGATGGTAATGAACTAGGTAGGAGGAAAGAGAGGCACGGAGCATCGTCTCGTTGTCGCTGAGTCCTCTTATCACTCGCTCTCGCTCACCGGGCTTCGCGGTAGCCTTGGCTGTCTGTCTGTTTGTCTATCTGTCAATCTTCTGAAGCCTCGCTCCTAACGAAGCTGGAAAGGGATCAGCAGGTACCGAGCTGCCAGCCAACAAACCACAAAAGCTGGTCAACCAAGGAAACAGATGAGAGGGGCTTGGATCTGTATTACCTTACCATTTGAGCTACATTATTAGTCTATATCCCTGCTCTCTATTCGTGCCCGTCTCGTGGCTTTACTACTTAAGTAGTTACCTAGTGTGGTAGTGTGGTAGTATACGTGTGGGTATGTCTCTCTCTCGGTGTATATAGTTCGACTTACTTCCTCGACAAACTTACTTCGTTACCAGCTTCAGTAGGTTTCTAAACGTTGTGACACGCCCATATTAGGTTGAATAGGATTACTTACGCGCCGTTCTTATATATAGGGCCAGTCCAAGTTCTGAGTCGTGCTAAACCACCAGGACATCCCTCTATCTACCCTCAATCACCATACCGTCGTCCATCATGAAGTCCTCACTCACCCTCGCCGCCGCCGCGCTGCTCTCGGCAACGGCTGTCGTAGCCGCGCCGGCTCCTATGCCTACTCCAGTATGTCTCACATTTCCAACGATGAATAATAGCATTTTCATATCAGATCGTATCGGAATAATCACAGCTTCACTTCACTTCTCAAAAGAAGCCATCAGAAACCCCCAGGCTCAAACTGAACCCCCAGCTCTAACCCTATTCTTAACCCCCAACCCCAACCCGTCTCCCCAGATCTCACCTCATTCACCTCACCCACTTACACAACCTCAACCCTCACGAAGAAAAAACTCAAAAGAAAACCTCACTAACAAACAACTCCCAAAGCCCGGAATCCCCACAGAAAGCACAGCCCGCACAGCCCTAGCAGCCCTCACAGTCTCGACAAACGTCGACGACGGGGGCTATGACAGAGACCTATTTCCCACATGGATCACGATCTCGGGGACATGCAACACGCGGGAGTACGTGCTGAAGCGGGACGGGACCGGCGTCGCCGTCGGCAGCGACTGCTACCCTACAGCTGGGACGTGGACCTCGCCGTACGACGGCGGGGTGTGGACCGCGCCCGCGGACGTGGATATTGACCATATGGTTCCTTTGAAGGCTGCTTGGATTGTACGTGCCTTTCTCCTCTCCCTTCTCCTTTACCCCCTGCTTTCTCCCTTCCCCCCTACTCCCTCCTTTTCCCCTCTTCTCTCTCCTTTCCAAAGTCTACAGCATCCCAAACCGACCCAAACTAACTTCACCCCCCCTAAAATCCAGGCCGGCGCAAACAAATGGACAACCGCAAAGCGCCAGTCCTACGCGAACGACATAACCCGCCCGCAGCTCTGGGCGGTAACAGACAACGTCAACGAGTCAAAGGGCGACAAGACGCCCGACCAGTGGAAGCCGCCCCTCGCGAGCTTCCACTGCGTCTACGCGCGCTCGTACATCGAGGTCAAGAGCTACTGGGCGCTGTCCGTTACGAGCGCCGAGAAGGCTGCGCTGGCGGATATGTTGGATACCTGCTGAAATTAAATTTTTCTGCTTCTGCCGCCTTCTCTTTTTCGGTTTTTTTATTTTCTTTTTTTCTTTGCGTCTCTTTTGCTGGTTCTAAACCGGGGTTTTTGAATAGATAGATACTTAACCTAGAGAACAGAACACTTGAAATTTAATTATTTCCGGAGAGGAAAGGGCGAAAGGACTTCGTGACAATGGAGGTTGGAAGGCTGTTAGATGCTGCCAGTCTATGTGCTACGTAGATCCATGTTTCCAAAGTTCAAGTCTGGATCTTAAACGCCAGTCCAAAGACACGAGCTCATCGCGTGCTTTTCTTGACTTCTATTCTTGGCTAAATGGTGTATTCGCTTGTCAGCATATTCATCCTCATTGAAATATTAGACAACGTAGTTTTATTGTGTTGCTCTAACTTGGACGGTGCGACGCCCCATCACCTCGGGACATACAATCGGAATTTATGACAAGGGGTAACAGGAATGCCTGACCCGAAATCTATGCCTATTTATCTGTTGCTTCGCTTCAGCTAAAAACAGCAATCATAGTGAGTTCCCCGGCCTACTAGACCTACGTCTATCAGTAATTGCTTAGGTACTTCTTTTCACGACAGCTGTACCACCCTTCTTGAATTCGCCCATCTCCCCTATGACCAATGACTTGTCTGTATGGTCTTTGTTGGGGAAAGTGGTGGCCAGAACCCAGCCACCAGCTCTTAGTTCAGGCGAAGCACGGCTGATGAAGTCGTAGATGTCATTGACCGTCTGTGTCGTGTTAAATCTAGCAGGTAGCCTTGTACCGTCTGGCATCTGAATCCGAATCGTTACGGTGGGCTGAGATTCATCAACCGAAGAAGCGGTAGCGGAAGCCGACGATGACGCAGTTGCGGTTGATGCGGCAGCCGGCGGCGGCGGCGGTGTAGCAGCAGCCTCACCGGGTACAGGGCTACCAAGTCGTCTACCCTCTCCACCAAATGGCTTGTACTTCTTAGGGAGCGGCCGGTAATTCTCGTCATGCTGCGTTAGCTTGACATCTACGGGGTCGTCGTATCGCACATTCATCAAATGAAGCGGGGCTCGGCCGGACTGAATCATACGCAGGTCCTCGGCATTAGCTGGATCATCGAAGCGATGCAGCTCTCCATCGTCTACGCTGAAGCCGTCTCGCCAAAGGTGCAGAGTTCGCTCCTGTAGGGGCCGGCTCGAGGGACCGCTCGGAGGAGAGCGGGGGTCAGGAATGACACGACTTTCGGACCCTTCACCGCCCAAGGTCTGGCCACTACCTCGGAACGCGGTAGAGCTAGAGGGTCCAGCGGGAGTAGATGCTTCGGGACGCCGGGCCTCGCTATAGACAGAGTATTAGGAAATTGCATGATCGATCGGTACAAACAAAAATGAAGGGCCTGTTACCTCTTGGCTTTGGAGAGGAGATCGTTGATTATGCGTCTCGGGTCGGCGCGTTGGTTTGGATCTTGAACAGCAAGACCACTCTTCTCACCGCCAGCATAGGTATCTCGGTGGGCGCCGTCATCATCATCGTCGTCGTCGTCATCGTTATCATTGTCGGCATAGGAGCTCAGTGTGGCCAGTCCCTTCTTCTTCTGTGGTCGTTTCGAGGAAGAGGAGCTTGATGTGGTAGGGATAGCTTGGGGCGCGGGTCGGCCGTCCAGAGTGCGAGGGCCGGTGTAATCTGGAGGAGCGGCTGACGAACTGGCGGCACCGGTGCCGGAGCCACCACCGCCCATTGCCTCGTCCTCGTCGGCGAAGTAGGACTCGGCGGCGACCATGACATCCCAGTTGCTGGCCGTCAAGTACTGCGTAGCCTAGAACAATCGCGGAGGTGTGTTAGACCATGTTCGATGTCTACGAGATTCGAGAGGAGAAGCAGAAGCAGGAGGAAGATCGGAATAGGGAGAAATAGAAGAGGAAGCTTACCTGCTCGACACTGGCGCCCGTCGTGCTTACGAACTGGCTCGTAAGCGCATCGTGATCTATGCCGCTATCCATGGTGTCTACTCGTCGCCGACTCTTCTGCGCGCGTCTACCTTTCTGGTAGAATGGAGAATCGTGGCGATCGTGGCTATGGTTGTGGTTGATGACAAATGTTGTGACTAGGAGCAAGGCCGGAGGATTGGAGGTAGTGTTGAGGGAGATGAGTAACGTAGTAAGTGAGTCGAACAGAAGGCGGAATACCGATGAGGATAATGCCCAGACTACTCAGCTAGTTATGAGTGCCTGGTGTTTGAAGCTGTCCGGGTTATAGAGGAGAGAAAGTAGAGTGATACTTATAAAAACAAGAACAGAGAAGATTTCAGTAGGCGACAATAGCAGCAAGGTGAAATCTGTATTGTTCTGCTTTATTCTACAGTACTTAGAGCTAGCAAGGCCAGGCAGCTTCGGTAACGACGTCAAGCTTCCTTCTTTCCCCGTGGTTTATGGTGGGGTTGGCGCTGTGTCTTGTCCTGAAACCCCGCTATACATCTTTACAGGGGGTCTTGATTGTGCCGATACGCCTGGAGCTAACCAAGGTAAGTAAACGCACGCAGAGGTACTTATTATATTACGTAAGCAACAGCCCCCCATTCAACATTGAAGCCTCGCCTACCTGTACGCTATCTGCTTAACCATTTACATACATTTAGCGAGCATCTCAGCATCATTCACTCTGCTGGGCTAAAGATCTCTCCGAAGCCGCTAATTCGGAACTTCCACACCTACAACTCACGTCACCACTCAGTCTACCATCCACCGCCTTGCCGACCTCTCCTGTATCACTGAGTAATAAGCTATGACTTAAAGTAGTCAGGCTCGACGACTACCATTATCCTTGCTCTCTTGCACCGCTATTCGACTCGACCAACACAATGGCATCCGAAGAACATAACCCGCTCGCCGAGTCGGGTGTCACAATACATTCAGACAGCGAGCAGTACTCGGCTGGCGACGATATTTCCACATCTCCCGACGAATCCTCGTCATCTCCGCCCCTGATTCTCTACAAGCCGCCGACGGCGTGGTCTCTGCTTCGAGGTGTCGCCATCAACCTGCTCCTACCGTTTATCAACGGCATGATGTTGGGATTCGGCGAACTATTTGCGCATGAGGCTGCCTTCCGGTTAGGGTGGGGAGGTACAAGAGTATGTCCTTCAGACTATATATCCCTTGGCGATTGGATTACCCAGGCGCATTTGTGGTCTTTTACACACCAAAATGATGTCAGTTTAGTACTAACTCGACGTTACAGGTATTTCCCTTGTCGAGGCGAAGGGCTCATGCCATAGGCCCAGGTATCGAAATTCGCGAAAAGCCGAGAGTGCGGCCTGGCGGTCTGGACGACTTAACCAGCTTGGAATGATGGCACTGCATTACAAGCCTTTCAATCCGATAAGCTATACTATCAGAGTTTATATGACGATGCGAGGGATATCGCCAAGCACGAGCCTCGCTCAGAAGAAACAAACCCCGAAGAGGAAACATGAAGAGACAAGCAATGCAGAACTTCCACTAGACCACGCAATCCGCCTATGAGCTCGGGTTAGCTAAGCCATGTCTTAGCCATAGATCTATGCAGCTTGACGTATAGGGATTACTACTTAGTAGTACTTGGATCTATGTACATATCTCAAATGCGAGACCTTCTAATTTCAACTTGAGCAAACGCCTATTTTGAACTCGATTTAACTCGATTTAAACAGTAACACTTATCAAAAAAAAAAAAAAAAAAAAAAAAAATAAAGTCAGTAAGCTACAAGACATATCGATCTTACCTAGTGCGACTACAGATTGCGGCTTGACTCGGAGTTAATGTGGGGGACCACTTTGAATTTAACGGCCCTTCACTTGATGCATATCATTCAGGGCATATCGCAGAAAATAATTCTAGAGATCTACCTGGTAAGGTACAGCAGCGATAAGTTTTATTGAGACTTCTGCCAACATATCACACATACACATCATGCTGCCGAGTAGAGGGCTTTCGAGAAACCCGGCCTCTGCGCTGCGGTATTCTTTATCTAGTCGGATAAAGGTATGATAGATTGCTCTGCCTTTCTCAAACATGTCCCAACTCGACCAATTGAAAGCACTCCGTGTACATTGCGCATGATTGATGCTTGATGATTGCTTCATCCACCGGCACTAACATTTTGTTTCTCCAGTCCACAAGGACAGCGCCGGCCAGACCATTCTCACAAGCGCAGTCGCAATCGCAGTCGTCTGTACTATCGAGACGAGCTCTCACACAAATCAAGGCCTCTCTAAATGGCCAGATAATACCCTCAAGTATATCGGCTGCCGGATACGGAGCCTCTGCCGGAATCGCATGCGGCGTGTTCGCCCAGCGTTCGGGCGCTGCGAGAAACCTCTCTCTCTGGCCATTCCGGTCGCAGTCGCAGACGCCTCAGGCCCCCGCCGAAACGTCGCCGGAACCGTTGGCACAAGCACAGGCAGAGGCAGAGGCCTCTACGGCAACTCAATCGCCTGGAGCCGAGGCCTCTCTCCCTCCATCTCCTGCCCCTTCACCTCCAGCATCCGAGCCGGCGAGCAGCGCCGTCGATCTCAGCCAACTCCCCGAAGACCTCCTCAGCGATCTCGACTTCCATGCTTCCCACGACATCCCCGAGCGCATCGGCTACCTCCACGAGCTCGGCCTTGACTATGGCTGGGGCCCCACCTCCATGTGCCAGTGGTTCGTCGAGCATCTCTACGTCTACACCGGCATGCCCTGGTGGGCCACCATCGCTGCCACCGCCGTCATCTTCCGTGCCGTCATGTTTTATCCCACCCTCGTGGGAGCCAAGCATCAGGCCAGGATGCAGAAGGCTCAGGCCAGCCCGGCGTACATCCAGGCCAAGGCCGCGCTGGACGAAGCCGCTTACCGTACCAAGGATCGCCACGCCATGCTGCAGGCCCGCAGCGAGATGCAGCGTGCCCTGAGGGCTTCCGGTGCCTCCATCTGGAAACCCTTTGTCGCCTTCGCCGTCATGCCCTTCAGTTTCGGCATGTTCCGCCTCTTGCGCGGCATGTCAAGCATTCCCGTGCCCAGCCTAGAGACGGGAGGTCTGGCTTGGTTCACCGACCTGACTGTTCACGACCCTTTCTTCATCCTGCCCATCATCTCGGTGGGCATGGGCTCCCTTATGATGAGCGTATGTAACCTATATCCCTTCCCTCTCAGAATCAATGATTATCTTGGCGTCTTTCGCTGACACATGATACTAGAAAATGCAACGCGCCAACGCCGCCGTGAAGCAGAACGAGCTGCAGCAATCCATGATGAAGGGGATGAAGTATTTCTTGCCGCCCCTCATGTTTCTAGGCACTGCCTGGCTGCCCGCGGGCCTGCAGTGGTTCTTCCTCTGGGTATCGGCAGGATCCGTCTTGCAAGCACAAGCCACCGTCACCCCAATAATCCGACGGTGGGCTGGGCTACCACCACTTCCCCGTCCCAGCCGTGGACCGGCTGCTCTCAGTGGCGCGGGAGCTGCCATCAAGTACCAGCAGCCTACCAAGCCTGGTATCCGAGCTACGTTGCAGGAGGGCATGACGGCCGCGTCTAAAACCTTCAAGCAAGCCACCGGCACCACGGAGGAGAGGACCAAGATGAAGAAAGCCCAGGACTACGAGGCCAAGCGCGCCGAGGAAGAGAAGCAGCGGGCCTTCCAACGGATGGAGGAAGTCCGTCGGCGCCGTGCTGAACGACGTCTATGAAAGACGATGAACTTCACCGCCACCGCCACCATCACCCGTCCTTTAGCTCCCTCCTTATAAGGGGTATGTATAGGTGTGATCTTGCTCCGGACTCTCTCTGTGGCTGTACAATTAGGAACTCGGTAGACGGTGCTGAGGGGTAGACTCTTCTCATCTAGAGCCCTAGAACGGCCCGGCTACATGTGTTATCGATACATACGTGTACATATTATCGTGTAGAATCATAATGTGTTTCTAGTAAAATCGCTATTCTTTCCTGTGCCTGTACGATGGGATATATATGCATGTATGTATCCAAGTATTTATATTAACATAAAAACACACACACACACACACACACACACACACACATACACACATATATATATGTATATGGATATCCAGTAATGAAATTATTCCCACTACCTACTTCTACTCTTACTTCCGTTTATAAAATAAAATAAGTAGTTATCCAGATACAGGCAAGGCCACCTACCTACGTAAGCCCTTGTTGGTTTATTTAGGCTTTTGTCTTCTTCAAACAAGTACACATAACACAATCATTAAGTGAGTGAATGTGTTTGCTCGCTTGCCTGCTTTTTTGTTTGTTTGTTTTACTTTTTTGTGTGGCTTGTGTCCAATTCAGGATAATATCTATATCTTTCGATACATAGACCACCTAGGCATATAGATGATGCCTAGGGAGGCAAAGTGAGTTAAGTATGTATGTAGGTAGGGTAAGTTAGGTAACGTATCGTAACAACACCCCCCTTCTCTCCTGCATTACCGTGACCTGGAAACACGCAAGTCAAGGGTATTTTCTTCATTAGACGCTCAATGTGATGCTTTTCGGCCCATTCTCAGTATACTCTCTTTTCTCCTGCTTGCTTGGATTTTTTCTCGTCCTTATCATTAGGGAACCATTATTCTAGATAGTTTTTTCATGCGCGAATAGAGTCACTTTCATTTAGAAAACCGTTCCATCCGAATCAATCAGAATAGGAGGCTCTTTCGTGTTCGGCCGACTCACTTCGGCGATTTCACGACCACCCTGGAGAAAGTTAGCATTTGCCTCGCGCACTAGTTGGAACGCTATTCATCTCCTCATGCGCACGCGCATGGACGTGTAAAAAGATCGAATGCAAGCGCAGACTCACCTTCCAACTACCGGCTTCCAATAACTGCGCCAGCGTAAGCTCGCCACCATTCAACTCCTCACGAAGCACCACATTGACATCCGCGCAGAGCTTATCGAGAAATCCGACGGTGACACCGCGCCACTCGACAATGACATCATCACCAGGCTCAAACATAGGCGCTACCTCAACACCCTTGCTACCGGTGCGAGCGCAATGCTCACTATAATTCTGCAGACCACGCTCCATATCGGCAGGCTTGAGCGTGAGAACACCAAGATCGACAAACAGGCCACCATTTCTGTACTCGGGCAGTCCGGTCAACAGCTCGGTGCCTGCGAACTGGATCTTCAGCAGATTCTGCATGGGCTGCATGAGCGAGTAGGTGAGCCACTGTGTGAGCTTGTGGAAGGGGAGGATGGATTCCCAGGGTTCAGTAGCATGACTCGATTGCTGCGGGAATGGTGAGAAAGTCGGCGAACCAGCGGAGTTGCGCTGCTGGACTTGTGGCATGGATGAGCAGGGCCAGGCGTCACCTAGCGAGATGCCGTTTATGGCTGTGCGCGAGGCCGGCCAGATCGGGGCCAGGCCAGACATGAGAACGTTCCATAACACTGGCAGGAGGACGACAGGGCTCGATGAGGCTTGTGTTGTTGGGTGGGCGAGGAGATAATCTGATCGTAGTATTGTTAGTTAGTCACTGACCATATGATGACCCAACTTCTCGCCAAATACAGTCTTCAAAGGCCGAAGTCCCGCCACTGGCTTCACAATGACCCAAGCAAACTGGAGTAGGGGTATCAGGGTCTGCGACGAACCTATCATGTTTCCAGGACGTCCGCTCTCGCCAAAAAATTCCTTCTTCTCGGCCAGCGCATGACCAAGCCTAATAAGCAGCTGTGAACGACCTTCTAAACCGGCGACTTCGTTTCCAGGTCGCGATTGTAAGCCTTTGGCTAATAGTTCGATTGTCAGTTTCCTCAGACCGTCTTTGTCGACTTGATACTTATTGTTCGGATTGCTGGAGAATAAGCCCTATTGTCCCAACGTCAGTCGTCACAGTCGGATCAGACGCCTTTTGCGTCTCTGAGCTTTCTTCCATTTCCGCGACTCGCCTCACGTTACGTTTCATTCCCCAACCTCCCACCGACACATATGGTACATCGATTCCACCAGCCGTGATAAAAAGAGATTCGAACATACCGCCTTAAACATCTCCAAGCTAGCGATCGCCAGGCCTTCAGATCGTCGATATATCTTGCCGCTATCGGCGCTCTTGAAGGACCAGGCAGTCCCAGCGCCAGCATCGAGCAACACGCTGACGAGGAACAGATCGACTAGGCGGCGACATTTCTCTGTGTTATCAACGATATCTTCGGGCCACGTTGACAGCAGGTGAGCGATGCGGTCGCGACCGCCGACAGCGAAATGCTGGTAACGTCCGTGACCTGGGATCGTATGGAAGGGGGCGTCGTAGTCGCGCTGTTCAGGGAAACAGGGATGACATTAGTACATTGTTTCCTTGCAAAAGCTGCTTTGGGTTTGTTTGTTGACCGTTTTGTAACGTTGGACTTGATATATGCTCAAGTATAGGTGCTGGTGGGGTGAAACCCTTGCCAAGACTGATTGACCGGGCGTGCCTGGCAAGGGGGGAGGGAGCTCTGCGTGTGGGGGGTGAGGGGTTTCTCCAGGGGAGGTTTGGTTGGGGAGGGTAAGAAATGATGCGTTAGGGATTGACTGATTGATTAAAGCATGTAGGTATACATGTAGGTAGCTGGAGGGATGCATGGGCTTTTTCATGCCGCGCCGCGGTTTGCTTCGATATAGCATGTATACCCGAGTAGAGGCAAATGTCTATATATAGCGTGGGCGTGGATGTAAATGCATATGGACCTTTGTATGTAGATGCAAGGAGAGATGCAGCAGTGAAAGGAATTTCGGAAAAGGAAAACAGAGCAAATCGAGATTGATGTGACAAATACGAGTATTATCACACGATATCGAGATATGAGGGAGTGGGAGAAGGAGCAAGCAAGATGCGCCGAGTATACTACTTGCAGCACACTTGAAGAGACATCATGCACGTACCTTAATAATGCGACAAACAAAATTGACGACGTCGGGAAACTTGTCGAGATCAACATCAAAGTGATGCAGCTGGTTGTGCAAGGCCTTCTCGGTGACGATCTTGCATCTCTCGCGCACGGCGCCCAAGCTCCTCAGGTAGCCGGCGGCGTCGAGCGAGGGGTCGGGCGGTTTGGGCAGGTTAACCTTGGGCAGATGCGGCGTCATGGGGGGCAGCGGGCTCTGAAGGCCGCCGAGACTGGACGCAGACGTGCGACTGTTGCTCTTGAAGCTGAATGTGTTGGAGCGGATGCTCTTGACGTTGCTGTTGCTGTTCTTGTGGCTGTTGCTGTGCGAGTGGTCCGAGTCGAAGCTGGCCGAGTCTTTGGTGAGCGGCCGCGGCGCTTTGGGCTTCCGGGAAAACAGACCCATGGTGACCTCCGCTCCTGTTGGCTAGTCTGACTTGATTCGCTGTCGTGGTGCGCACGCGCGCCTTCTATCTGCCTCTTCCTGGTCGTTTCTTCTCCCCTCTTTGCCGGAGCTAGAGCTAAGAGCTGACTGTCTTGCTGGCTTGCTGGCTTGCTTGCTGTTGAAGGCCGCCTCCGACCGGTCAATGCCGACAAACGGCCGAGCAGGAGGACGATATAGACGCAACGGGGCCAGAGAGGACAGGAGAGGTAGGGTGCGAAAGATGGGCAGGAAAGAGAGGTTCAATCAGTCAATTGATGGATCGCTTCTGTCCACGTCGATATGCCCCGAAAATCGCCGTCTCCTTTTCCCAAGTTCCTAGGGCCTCTGTTGCTGCCGTTGGTTGGTTGTTCTTGGGGTTCCAAGCAACCGGCCGGTGCCGAGCCAGAGAAAAGATAAGTAGGGAACAAAGAGGAGGGCAAACTTTCCCACAGAGGTATAACCTCTTTCTCTAGCTCTCTTAGCTTCTGGCCTTTCCTTTTCCTTTCCTTCTTTCTTTCTTTCTTCCTTTCTTTCCTTCCTTCTTTCCCTCTCTCGCTGATTTTTTTGCCCCCGTTCTTCGTATTATGTCGGTGTGCAAAAGCGAACTAGGACCAAATGTACCATAGGTAAAGTAGCTCGGTAGCGTGGGTAGAACGCTCAGAACTGGAGTATTGATCCAAGTAGGAAAGGTATGTGCGTCGCCGAGTCCCACCAGGAGTCAAAAGTCGGAAAGTCACTTATACGGGCAGGGCGGACAGGGCTCCAAGATAAGTAAGATATAAGAAGAGGTACGCAAAAAGATAGGCTCGTGTATATGAAATATGAAGTTGGATAAACACCCAGGTATTGCGATTGTGTCGATAGTGAAGACTAAATCAGCCCGACTTTTGTGTATAATACGTGGACACCTCGTTGACAAAATTGTTGCAGCAGAGAAGGCTTTTGTTTCTCGCCTTCGGAGCGCAGGTGGGCAAATTTGACTGACTGGCACAGACAGAAGAAGGGCAGACCAAGCACACAGACGCCGAAGCAGATGGTACAGTGCCTAAGAAAGACGAGTCAGCCAGCTAGACAAACAGACAAACAGACGGGAAAATTGAACCGGGAGACGAACCGGGATGGTGGGCAGCACAATAGTGTGTGTAAGTAGGTAGTCTAGCGTACCTAAGCTATGGGCAGTAGCTCAGGCAGAGGGAGGTAGGTAACAGTATGGGGGAGTCAGGTACACTACAACCTGCTAATCATACTGATTGTACTTACGGCTACTTTGATGGTTGTGGGCAAGGATTCGTGATGACCTGGGAGCATTTGATGCGACAGTGGAGGTGCCTAAAAGAGCCCTTTCAGTCCTCTTTTGGTGGGGTTTCCCGATTCCAGACTCTCGGGCTAAAAAGTCCCCTGCCGAAATGGTATTGTAGCGTACATGGCCTAGCGCGCTTGTAGCATCGCCACTACCTTGCCTTATCTACATATGTACTGCAGGTGGACACTGGGTACTTCCCCTCCAGCAGCTACTCCTTACCCAGCTCAGGTACCTTAACCACCTGGGCACTATTACATCTGCCTGAGGGCTTGCTGCCCACTGTAAGGTACCTATAATCTGCTAATTATTATAACTTTCGACATTAATTGTCCGCAACAAGTCCCCGACCCAGATGATTGTATGCACGATAAATCGCGAAATAGAATAGTTGCACTGGTGGTAATATGCTGTCCTCGTTGCCAAACTTTCTGTTACCTCGGGAGGATGCTTGAAGAGTTTGCCGAGGTGGCATTAAGGACGTCATCAGCAAGGTATCAAAAAGACCTCAGCACTATAAAGACTAATAGAGTGCGAGAGGCGTGCGGCAGGGCAGGGGAAAGGGAAGAGCTGTTGGAGGCGGCGCAGCAGCCATTGTTACACACCTGCCTCTTGGCTCTTCTGGCTTGGGAAGTACTTTCCTCGTTGGCATTTGCAGTGTGACACACTAGGAAGTAGCTAAGGAGGTTTTGTATACTAAAAGGCGCGTGATTGTGACTCTGGCTTATTTGCTTGTCTTCTCGTCTTATGTCATCTCATCTCATCTCATCCCATCCCGTCTTCCTCCCTTGCCGGCATATACCACCTGTTATACCTCAACGTTGTGGCAGGGGAACAAGGCAACGGGAATTAACAGGGCGAGAGAGAGGGAAAAGAGGAGAAAAAAAACATGTCATCCGATCCCTTCACTATCGAGAGAGAACTTGGCCCTGTCGCAGTGCCAACCAATGGCAATGCCAACGCCAATGCGCGAACCCCTGGTCGGTGCCCGTTGACCAGCTGCCTAGGTGGGCATCTAAATGATGCGATCAAGCCTCATTAGATCTACTATCTCTCTTAGTGGTATACCTAACCCGGCCTATACGTGTTCAGAGGTCCATGCGGATTTTCTTACGGCCCCTACGCATACCTCGAGTAAACATCAACAATATGTAAGTATAGAGTATACCAATCCCTGCAGTAGGGGTATCCAGTCCTTCTAATGATTTGTAGATAGACTACACGTACGAGAGTGGTTGCGTACCTGTGTGATGAGCAGAAACAACAGATGAATTTTCCCATCTTACCATGCAGACTCACAAGCAGCCATCACAAGACCTCTGTCCCTTCGGCCCCGAAGTGCCAATATCGCAACATAGACACACGCCGTGTGGCAATGTCGCATACCGATATACACCACTGGTAGTGTACATACACCCACTTCTCTCAAACCTCATCAACCGACGCGCCTGTGATTGGGCCCTTGCTCTTTCAGCTCGACTAAGCGACAAGACAGTGGCTTACTTACCTCTACCTTTTCTCATATTCCCCATTTTCGTCCATGCCCAACTGTTTACCTCTCTTTTTTCCAATAAAGCTACATCCCGCCGGCGGCGCGCCTGATTGCAGAATGAGAGGATAAAAAGTAAAAAAGATGATATTGTGTGTTTACTGGACTGAGTTAGCGCCTCCGTACCATGCAAGCCACCGAAGAAGAAAAGGAGATCGCCAGGCACTGGGGAAAACTTGGGCCAGGGCAGGGCCCTGAGCCCGCCCCTCCCGTATCCCCCTGTCGGTGGATGATGGCCTGGCCCGAAGCTGGTCATTGGCTTCTGCGGAATGGCGCGGGTTGCTGATTCGCTGATTCGCTCGCTATACGTCCACAAATCGTACAAGTACAGCGTTGTTCCTGATCTCTCAGCAAGGTACCTCCTGGTTATACCCTGCCTACCCTGTCTACGGGTATGTGTACCCTGAATAGCTGACTGAGGTTTCTGCTGAAAGTCCCGGAGCAGTGCACAGTGTAGGTATCCGTTGTGGGTATTACTTATCATTGCAGTACGCGATTCGATCCAGCAGTGCTGAACTCTCCTAGTAATCACAGTATCGCAAGTGTTGTTACGAAAACCACACATAGGTCTTATGAGCGCTCACTGTGACTCTTAGGTCAAAGCCATTGAAACTCACCACCACCTACCTCAACTATTCCGCAAATCTTTCTTCTCAACAAGGGTACTATCATACGATTTCAATGAGTTCCAGCTAGCTATATGTTAGCGTTTTGCCAATTGGCCTAGATTGCCAGTACGGCCGACAGGCTGGGATGAGCAACCGTGCTCAACCCTGTGCCCCGACATCCGCTAACAAACTAGGAGAATATTAGTTCAGGGCGACGCCGCTAAGACTTAACAAATGGGGCATGTTGCACCGTTGAGCGCATGTTGATGTTGTATACAGAATTAATACGCCTTAAATATGCCTACAACAGAGAGGATTAACCTTGCTTAGTTTCAAGCCGTTGGACGGAGGATCGCCTAGTTTGCTGTCCGTGCCTGGACCTAGCGTACGCTAGAGCGTGAAGCATCGTGGCATATACCAGGTAAGTATTAGCAAGGGGATATCTCACGGCCAATTCTTTCAAGTAGGTAACAGGGGCTACATTTAGTCCACGTGCTGGAAACCAGTTGTAACGGTCCATAGTCGAGGTAACGTGTCTTGTCACGACTACCTAGTCTTTAGTGCTAAGTAGGTGGTATGAAGCCACAATATGCGACTTTCCAACCGGGTGATAGTTCCGACTAGTTCAAAGTTTTCATAATGCCAACCCGCTAGGTTCAGAAAATATTGGCATTTCCAGGCCTTGTTCCAGTTCAGACATTTCTTCTATTACATACTAATATGATGGCTAACTTCAAAGTTACCGGTTACACGCGTGGTATTAGGTAATTAGCCGAGAAGGAACATGCAACTTGCTGTGAGCTACGCGTACTATAAGCAGAGGCACGCCTCATCCATACTTCAAGTGTGTTACATAACGTATACATCTATAGTTTTTACTTGGTTCTCAAAGAATTAGCTGTGATCACGATTCTGCTTATAATAACGCAACTTCTGTAAGCCGCTGATGACTTGTCATAACACAACTGCTGTATCCTTGAGCTGAGAACAGCAATCCACGCCATAGTGGATCAGACATTGACGTGAAGGGTAGTAATAATAAACATAATTCATTTGCTGCCATTGAGCGAATCACCAAACATGATGTCTTAGTTGTTATGCGTGAATGGCTTGGGGGCGTTATCCTGGTGTACAGAAACCGGATATCTCAATATTAAGGTGCGGAAGGCCAGGGTCAAGGTAAACTTGTCCTGGCTCAAACGCGATAAACGCGACGATAAACCCATAATAATATCCTTCGTGATAGTAAGAGGGATACCGCTGACTGTCATTGCCCAGGGACTTTGTTCAAGGGAGTAGGGGTCCTTTTTTGCTGCACAGGGAGTATATAGTCGGAAATGAAGAACAGATGAAATATCAGGATCGTTCTTATAAATTATATATATCATCTTGAAATCTCATTATATCCTAGTTGTAAACTTAACTGTAAAGGGAGGATCAGCTCCTCCATTTCTCGTATTTTGATAATTGAAACTGCAGTCACTGAAGGCTTAACTCAACTCCCTTTTTGTGTTCCACAAGAGATGCATCGACCAGGTAAACAGAAATCTTCAGGACGCTCGTCTGACATCAGCTTCAGCTCGATACTCTCGACATCCCCTGATCTGTGAATCTATTAGTGTGGTCTTTCATAGCCGCGTCTCGCTTTTCTATCACTTCCTGACGGGTAGATAGGTGGCACCCAAGTTTGTACCTACCAGGCTGGGTTTATATATTGAGGCTATCCCTCCCAACTACGAGTTGATAGGGCTGGGGGGCCATCTGACCAATGCACCTTCATGGCTACTGACCCCTTCACCTACGTGCTAGGTGACTGTAGGGTTATTTCATTCACTCTGGGATAAAGTCCTAACACCTCCGGTCCTCCTGAACTTCTCACATAAGCCCTGGGGCCTCAACTGACTATACTTAGATGAAGCTTAACCATATTAACTCCCTGAGATTTATGAGTAAAAAGCCGTTCAGACCTTCCTATCATGATGATTATAATACAAGAAATTTGCTGATTACATTTGCATTATGTATAACGCCATGGCATGAACCGTGTTAGTGAGGTTCACCGATTACCTGAAAGTTAGTGCAGTTTAGCGGTAGCTTTCTCCCACAGTTATTAAGACTATAGAATAGTCTCTAAATGCACTCCTTGAAAGAAACGCTGCATCATGTGCTACTCGAAGCCAGAAACTCTTGAAGCAGTATGGTAGATGTAGCTAACTGCAGCATAGCTTCAGCTATATTCTCTCAAGCTGTCAGGGTCCAGCGGGGTGGACATAGCTCTATTTTATCTATATAATAGTTGGTTTTCCCCTTAGATCCAGTTAGGAGAGCCCTAAGAATCAATAACATTGACTCCCTACCCCATACTTCCACCTATTGGCGACCTACCTATGACCTGGCTTCACTCTGGATACCAAACAACCTGACACAAGTCTTTCTCTAGAATATAAAAGCTCAGTCGTGTTGCGCATTGGTTTTATTACCTAAAGAAGTTCCTGCAATCATTCGACATTCAGATATCACTTAGGAACCGAACTGGTTTATTCTAGGCTATGCTGATTAACTTCTATGATACTACACTTTATTAAACTGATCAATCTCTCAGAGCAATTATATGAGAACAAGCTCCTGTAAGCGCTCTCATCGTCCACTAACTTGATGCTCAACTATTCGCATCATACGGGAGCACTATATAACGTTTCGCACAGAGTGGTGTCCATGCGAGAAGCCATAGAATCTGTAGGGCTACTATGGTATTGAGTGTCAAAGGAAGCGAAACCTGTAGACTATCCTACAACCCCCTTTCGGTTGTATTCATCATTATGGCTTGAGGCATTATGAGTTCTAAGCTGTATACTAATGTGTAGCAGTAATGATACCATTCTTCAAACGAGTTCAGTTATCTCAAACTCGATGTCGGGCATGAGTACGTCACTCTGAAATAGTCCAATCTCCCTTTTCAGGGGAAGCTATTGTCGCGCTGCTGATGTAAGACTCATGATGTATAGAACTCAACGTTAGTGATTGGCTTCGGTCAATTACTGGAAATCTGGTCATTCCTGTTCTTTTGCTTTACCACGCAGGCTTCGATGAGTCCTAGACTTGCCAAAACCTCACTGACTGAAACGAAATAGTGATTTACAGGTTCTAGCAGGGGTTATGTACGTGATAGGACTTCCAAATGCGCACTCGCATTCGTAGCTCAAGGTGCGCTAGTTGATCCTATGGCGCTGGCCCCCAAATTTACCATGGCGTGCGGCGACGAAGAGCAGCGACTAAAAAGCTTAGCATGAGCCCTATATTCTATATTTAGAATTGAGGTCTGGCCCCAGGACTTTCTTGAGGCATGGTATATCTAATGCAGAAGCAAGGGTTGAAACTCGAGATAAATACCTTTTAATTTCAGTATGTGATGAGCCAACTGTTCTTGTATGTTGTTTACTTTTCTGGTTCCTGTTGGTCTGCAGTAGGAATTGTGACCGCGCATATCTCTGAATCAGCAACATTCTCAATCATAGGCCATCAAAATGCGTCTTCTCGATACGACCACTTTAGAATTGCGCAGTGGAGATCAGAATAGCTTTCGGCAGGAAGGTTATGCGATCCTGTCACACCGCTGGGTAGGACTGGAAATCACTTTTAGTGAGCTCAGCAACCGCATCACAGAGCACTCTCCCCAAGCAGATAAGATCCGCGGTGCATGCGATACTGCTCGGAACCAAGGCATCAAGTGGATGTGGATCGACACGTGCTGCATCAACAAGGACAGCGCGACCGAGGAGTCGGAGTCCATCAATTCCATGTTCAAATGGTATCGCGACGCGAAACTCTGCATCACCTATTTGGCTGATGTGAAGAAGGACGCCAGCATACCTATCACGAGCCCACATATCTTCAAGCGTACGGACAGCGAGGAGCCCTCGGAATGGTTTTCTCGCGGATGGACTCTGCAGGAGTTGTTGGCGCCGCAGGAGATGCAATTCTACGATAAGGACTGGACATACATGGGTACGAAGATGGAAATGGCAGATACTCTTGCCCGCGTCACTGGAATCAAGGCACGGTATCTTACGGGCGCCGAGAATTTTAGGGAAGCTGTGAGTACCATTCGACGATACCCCGTTCCCACATCGAGATTGACTACGAAGCCGAGCACTCGGTCTGTCCGTCTACGATAAGAGCGTGGCCTGAAAACTACTGCTAATAATCCCTTGATACTGTTCTTTATGCGTCCAGTTTGCGTTTTAAACACTGACCTTTGTAATTGTAGTGCATCGCTGTGAAGATGAGCTGGATGGCTACACGCACAACCACTAGGGAAGAGGATATAGCATACAGCATGCTCGGTATTTTCGGTGTCACCATGACGCCTCAGTATGGAGAAGGCCAGGGTGCTTTCATGCGCTTGCAAGAGATTCTAATGACGACATATCTGTTTGAGGAATCCTTATTTGCATGGAAAATGCCAAAGCCTGGCTCTGCTGGCAATACGATGTCGGAAAAGACAGGCGGGCAATATGGTGCCAGAAACGGCAATTGGGCGCCCAATGAATGGGGTCTCTTAGCTGCCTCTCCCGAATGGTTTAGAGATTCTGGCGATATTGTGGCCGGCCCTGAGCAACCGGGGACCCGGAGCTTTGCGATGACACCACAGGGCATGAAGGCACCTATTCGCAGAGTCCTGTACGATGGCAAGATGAGGGCCCTTAACGGGGTGTTTGGCGTTTTATGGATAACGTTTGTTGGCACCATCCCAGCAGGCTTTGGGTTCCTATACGTCAAACACAAACTCAACGAAAAAGCGAAGGAAGATTACGCCTTTACACTGAATTGCTTCAAGCCGGACTCGACTGGGAAACTTGCAAACGTAGAGATCTACCTGCGACCGACCGCCGTGGACAAGGTTCGGTTTAGAAAGAAGGAATTACCTCCGTACCTTGTAACAAAACGAATTCGATGTAGCGAAATGGGCACGAGGTCAAAGCCCGTCACCGATGTTGGCGAAGGTATCGTCCTACAACCTCGACCTGGCTTCTAGATTGAGAGAGGGGAACAATTTCAGTCAGGGCTAGTGAAGCCTAGCAGCACGGGTATTTATTATGGCGTGCTAGCCATGATTATCGAAGCTGGTATGTTGAGAGAAGGGCTTATGAGAGCCTTTGCTAAGACAATAAGGGGAATTACGATCGGGCTAATATATGAGAGATCGGTCATCTGTAGAGGTAATTGACAACGGTGAGCAACAATGCTGCCGATTAATAGGGTATCGACGTGATTCAGAGCAGAAATCGGACTCTGAAGGCTTTTGGAAATCTGAACGGATCAAATGCTGCTTGAGGGGAGGCTTTCAGCGTGCAGAAATTTTTTTTTTTTCGGTGCACTTAGAAGCAGAAGCACAGCTTCGGTAAATACCCATAGCTAATATAGAGAGTCCGACTATGAGGTCGACAAAAAATGACCGAGCGCTCGATATAACTGATGGAACTATGGAAGTTTGATATGAACCCGTCAAGAAGATAACATCTTAGATATCCGCGCTGCTCAGTTGAAATGTAAACTGGAAGAGCTACACACAGTACGCACAGTACATACGCACTAGATACGACAGAGAAATTGTGAGGCTATTTTTAGATTGTGAGGCCGAATAGGTAATACGCGTCCTGGAAGACCTTATGAAGCTTACTCTGCTCACCCAGTTTGAAACAAGAGAGAAGAAATAACCAAACCGAGACGACGCGACATGATATAAAATCAGTATTGTAACTGCCGCTGAAGACGCCGTCCCATCAATATAGCACTTTCGACATGGCTGCTTCGGCTGAGACTCATGATGCTTTTCACCACCAACAACTGCCTGACCCTAAGGATCATTTTCGGCTTTTGCGAGTAACAAAGTGTGATCCCCGCGCCGCCACCACGACGCAATGGCACGCTGCGGGTGTTGATATGGAATGTGAGCTCACCACATGGCCACTTGTCAACGCCCCTATCTATCGCTGCGTATCTTATACTTGGGGTGATCCGAAGGATACGACATATATTCGCGTTAACGGCCGGGGTATGCGGATCTGGCAGAACTGTAAAGATGTTCTGCGGCAGTTTCACTGGCATAGCGGCGCCGATCGGTACATCTGGGTCGATGCTATCTGCATCAATCAAACTGATCCTGACGAGAAAAATATTCAGGTCGCCATGATGGGAGCAATCTATCAGAAAGCGGAACTTGTCCTCGCATGTCTAGGGGCTCATGATGAGTACAGTCGAGCTCTGATCCAACTCATGAAGCAAAACTCCGAGCTATTCGAGCAGGCTAGCAAGTACTACAGCGTGCTTAAGCCCGAGAGGAAGCGCAACCGTTCGCTCGAGTGGAAAGTTCGAAAATGGCATATTCGGCAAGACCCTGGTCAATTCATACGGATGTTCTTTGAGTTCCTATGCAGACCGTATTTCAAAAGAGCATGGACTTTTCCTGAGATGCGTCTAGCCCGCCGCGTCGAGGTTATTTGCGGAGATGACTGTGTGCCTGCCTCGGTCCTCACTGGCCTGTCGTTACTGGTAGCACGGGGACTTGAGCGGTTCAAAGGCATGGACGATGAGACAATCGATGATATCATCGATAACCCTTTCTCGATTCGCAACCTACCTAAGGCGATGAACCTGGGATTTGTCATCCTATCACATCAGAAAGTGGTGCGACAGACACCTCTGAGCAGATTGTTTCCGCTTTGGCGGGCGACTTATGGACTACAACAGGAAGGCCATGAGCACCTTGATTCATTAGAATTCGACGGCACTCAAGGCCGTCTCTTTCATGGGCATCTTGTGGCGATGACTATGGACAACAATCTGCGTGATCCCCTCTGGGACGTCTTGCAATTCACTATCAGGCTACAATGCGAAAACCCGAGGGATCGGATTTATGCGCTGCTCGCAATCGTGGACTGGGACTCAGCAGGAGTGGAACCCATACAGCCGGATTACGCCGGCGACGTCTATGACCTTCTCAAAGCTGTTGTGCCCTTATTGTGGCCCTTCCATGAATCAAATCTACCAGATGCAGAAACGACGTTCCGCCGATGTCGAAGCATAATGGATGCTTTACAACTTGAACCCCGGACCAGCCCAAAGTTGGCCAGAAGCATTGATCTTCGGCGCCGCACTAGCGTCCAACAAGTGGACTCGGAGAGAGAGGTGTGCTCCATGTCTAAGAACTCTGTAGTGGGCTTTCGTGGATTTCAAATCATTAGTGATGTCGAGGGTAAACTGGGGCTGGATGTTCCGCCTCATTGGACTAAGAAACATCAGAAAGAGGTGGCTAGGCAATGCCTTCTTCTACCGACAAAGAATCTATTTGATGACGATTACTACGCTGAAAAAGAACAAAAGCGACTCAAAGCTCTGACAGAAAAAGCTTCGGAACAGTTTCATGTTGTATTTGATAAACATGACCGAATGTGTGCGCTCTTACCGAATAATGCTAGATCAGGAGACTGGATCATCGGAAATAAAGAGGCATCGGTAACGCTCATTCTGCGAGCGCAAACCAATAGCCAATATCACGTCATCGGCGAGCCAGTGGTCGCTTCTTCCTTCTTCCATTGCTTGCGAGAAGTTGGTATAAGCTTCTTAACCAGCTTCGACATAGATGACTTCATAGCATTATGTGTGGTAAGGAAGAAGAGCCCTTATCTGCATGATGAGGACAAAACAGACGATGTTCTGATCAGTTTGAGAAACGGCGTGTGCCATGGCCCTGGGTCATCGTACGCTGTTAAACAAGATATATAATGACTATATTATGTTAAAAGTGAACTGTGTTGAGGAGTTACTTTATATATTGTACCGAATATAAGGGTATAAAATACTGTTTATATATATATAAATAAAGTTTTTTCTTCTACCAGAAAAGTAGTTAAGCTAAATAAAACGTTTATATATTTATTATTTTATTAGGTTATAAGCCTAGAGCTTTTTTTATTAAGCTATAATAGCTAGCTAAATATTTAATATTAATAGTTATAAACTAATAAAAAAAGTTAATAAACTATAAAAATTAAATTTTTTATAAACCGATAAAATCTTTAAAATATATAAAAAAGTTATTTATAAATTAAATAAATTAATTAAACTATATTTTTTTTTAACTTAGTTTTTTTTTTTTAATTTTATTTAATAAAAACTAAATAATATTTTATTTTAAACTAAATATTATAAATCCCGAGATATTTAATATAATATAATTAAAAAAAAAAAAAATTATTAAATTTTTTATACTTAATAAAAAATATCGCTCGGTAGTAAAGTTATATTAATTTTTAAAAAAAAAACAATAAAAACTATTTATATATTAATTTACCGGTATTAAAAAATAATTACGCTTTAAATTAAAATAATATTAATATTTTATTAATATTTAACGATAAAAATATATAATAATTATAAATTTACGGTCGAAAAGTTTTTAAAAACCGTAAAATAAATACTTTAAAATTTTATAATAAAATAAAAAACGTTTTAAAAAAAAAACGTTTTATTAATTTAAAATAATTTTATAATATTTTAAAATTAAACAATAAAAAATATTAAAACTATTAAAAAAATATTTAAATAAACTAATAAAAAATATAACTAAAAAAAAATTATATTATTTTTATAACTAGTTATACGATAAAATAATATAAATATTAAAACGTTTTTATTTATTAAAAAATTAGCCGATAAAATTAAAAAAATATAAAAAAAGTACGCTAAAATAAAAGCTAAACATAAGCTACTTAAAAACTACTTTATAATATATTTTGTTTATAGTTTTAACGATAATTTTAAAGCGTAAGCTTAAGTTTTTTAAACTTTAATAAATAATAAAATTCCGCCGATAATTAATATAGTCCTAATAATAAAAATAAAAAAAACCCGAATAAAAAGCTTAAGCTAATTATTAAGTAATAATATATTAGCAATAATCGCTAAGTTAAATAATAAAAAAAAAAAAAAATAAACAATAACGTTTATTTTACTTAAAAAAAAAAAATTAATAATAATTAAGTAAAAATAATATAAATATTATAAAAAAATTAGCTATATTATAAAAAAATATTAAAAACTATATTTTAAATTATAAAATAAAGCTTAATAAAAAAAAAAAAAATTAATAATAAAAAAAAAACAATAAAAATAATATTAACATTATATTTAAAGCCTAAAAAAAATAATAATAATAATATAATAGTTATTATATAATTATTTAAAAATTAACTTTGCTTAATAATTTATAAATTATTTTTATACTCTTTTTTTTAATATATAATAATAATTAAGCTTTTTATTATTTTCGATTAATAATATTAAACATTTTATAAAAAACCTAGGTATATATTTTTAATTATAATTATATTTAGTGCTATAAATATATATATATATATAATATAAAATATTTTTTATAACGTTTATAAATCTTAAACTTAAAATATAAACAATATATAACTTAAAATAAAAATAAGCTTTTTAATTATAAAAAACTTAATTTAAAAAAAATAATAATTAAAAATATAAAAAAAATTAAAATTTTTATAAAGAAAAAAAAAAAACTTATTTAAAAAATATATAACTATAAAAAAATTTATAATAATTACTTTTAAAAATATATTATATATTTTAAAATTAAAAGTTAACTTAATCTTTATTATTTAACTCTTTAATAAAAAAGCAAAAATAACGCTTATTAAAAAATATAATATAATTTATTTTTTAAAGTTATTAAATATAATTATTTTAACATTTCGCTTTAATAACTTATTTATATTTTTTATTAATAAAACTATATTTTTAATATTAATAGCTTATTTAATAAACCTTAAAATAAGGCTTTAATATAAAAAAATAAAACATTTTAATAAAAATTCTCTACTTAAATTAAAAAAAATAATAAAAAAAATAAACGATATAAAGCTATATTATATTTATAAAATATATATAATAAAATAAATAAAAAAAAAACTTTATAAAAAAAATTTTTCAAAAAAAAAATATATTAAAAAAGTTATTTTCGTAAATATTTATAAGCTTTATTATATAATAAACTATAAAAAAAAAAATATTAGCTTATTATAATCAATTTTTATAATAAACTTAGCAAACTTAAAATAATAATTAATTAAAAAAAAATATAATTAATTATTAAAAAGTTTATTAATAAATTATATAAAGTAAAACAATAAAAAAAAAAAATACCGCTTAATTTATATAAATAAAACAAGTAAATTTATTTTAAAAAACGTAGTATAATAAGCTTTTTAAAAAGGAATTAAAATATAGTTTATATTTATAAAATAATATAAAAATAATAAAATAATAAAAAGTTTTAATATAATTATTTAAAATAAATTATTTTTTATTATAATAAAAAATATTATTTTAACGCGATTTTAATTAAAGGTTATAATAATTATTAATTATTTATAAAATAAAAGTTTTTATATTATATTAAACGTTATTTTTTTTAAACGAGCTTATAAATAAAAACTTTAAGTCGATTATATTAAATAATTAAGCACTAAAATATAATATTTATTTTTTAACACTAAAAAAAAAAAGCTTAATTTAAAATTAACACCTAATATTTTAATAAAATATAATAATAACTTAATTTATTAAATATTAATTATTAATAATAAAATAATTAAAATAATAAAATAAAATATATATTTTAATAAAAAACTAGCTATAAAAATATTTTTTTTCGAAATAATATTTATAAATATATAAACCGATAATTTTAAAATATTATTAAAAATTAAAAAACCTGTTTTTTTATAAATTAAATAAAAACGCTAAAATATTATTTTTTTTAATTAAAGCACTATAATAAATTTTAACGCAATATTTATAAAAATATTTATATTTTTAATAAAAAAACTATTTAATTTAAAAATAAATTACTTAATATTTAATCATTTTATAATTAATTATTTTAATATAAATAACCCGGTATTTAACCATTTTATATTTAATTATTTTATTATAAATTAACTAATATTTAATTATTTTATATTTAATTATTTTATACCCGGTTATTTTAAATTAAAATATTTATTTAAAAACCGGTAAACTTTATTAATATTTAATATTTAAGCCTTATATATAACGTTAACTATAGCAGCAGCGCTAAAAAAAACGCGTTAAAAAAAATAAAGCTTTTAATAATAAAAAAAACACTTAAAAATTATAATAAAAATAAATAAATAAAAATAATATCGGTAAAATATAAGTTATTTTTAAAAAATAATATTTAAAACTTAATAAAATAAAATAAAAAAATATATATATTAAAAAAAAAATAAATTTATAAACTTAAGCGCGAATTAAATAATAAGGTTATATATTATAAAGTTAAATAAATAAAAAATATAAATTATTTTAAAACTTTTATATTTATAATAAAGCCGATAAATTATAAAGTGTTATTTATATTTACTATAGCTTAAAATTTAAAAATTAAATAAATAAATATTAAAACTATATTTTTTTATAAAAAAATAAAAAAAAATATATATATTAAATAATTTTATAAGTTTATCGATAATATTAATTAAATATATAAACTAAAAAAAGCTTTATATAAATTAAAGCAAGTATTAAAAGTTTAGTTTAAAATATTATTTAATTTTTTTAAAACGCTAAAATTTAAGTTATTATTTATAAACTATAAAATATTTATAAATATTAATATAAATATATTTATTATAGTTTATATAAATAATTTATTAATAGTCGGCAAAAATATTTTTAAAATTAAAAACGTTAAAGTAGTTTTTAAGCAGCGCTTTTAAATAATAAATCTAAGCTTTTATTAATATTATTTAAATATATAAATATAACGCGATTAATAAAACAAAACTATTTATTTCGACTAATAAAAATATATCGACAAAATATTTATATAATATAGTTTAAAAAAATATAAGCTTATTAATATTTTTATAATAATTATAAAGCTATAAAAAGTTAAAAATAAATTTATATATTTAATAAAAAACAAGTATAAATATTAATTTTATATTAAATATTTAATATATATTATATTTAATATATAATTAAATATTACGTTTATAGTTTTATATATTAATAAATATATATTTAATTTAATTTTTATTTATAAAATAATAATTAAACAAATAATATAATATTTTTTAAATAATAAAACTTATTATTTAATTTTTAAAAAACTATTAAATTTATTTATAAGTTAAACTAACGCCGATTAAAAAAATAATATAAATATATAATAGTTGACTTTAAGCTATATATTTAATTTAAGTAGTAAAATTATTAATTAATTATTTAAACTATAATAAACTATAATATTATTTATATATAAAATAAAATACCGAAAAATAATTAATATAGTTAAAAAAATAATATAGTTATTATATTTTTATAGCGAACTAAATATAAACTATAAAAAAAAAAATAAAAAAATAAATATTAAAAAATTAAATATTACAATAATTTATAATAATAATTAAAAGTTAATTATATTAATAAAAAATTTAATATAATATAATAAAAATTAATATATTAATATTTAAACGTATTTTATATATAAATAAATCGAGCGAAAAATAATATAATTAAAATAAATCCGAATAAAAAATATAATAATAAATAGTTTTATTAAACTATTATTTAAAAATATATTTAAAAAATTTAAAAAAATATTTAAACTTTAAAAATTATTAAAAAATAAAACGCTTAAAAAAAACTTATTATATATTAAATAAAAAAATTTAAAAAAAAAAAAAAAAAAGCTTAATTAAAATAGCTTAAAGTAAAAGTTTATTTATTTTTATAGTTATAAAAAAAAAATAAAGTTTATATAATAAAAATAAAAAATATTTAACTTAAAATATTAAAAATTAAAGCTTTAAAAAAAAAAACTTATATAAACGATAATTATTTTATAAAAAATTACTTTATAATAAATTATTTTATAATAAATTATTTTAATTTAAAAGCGATTAATATTATTAATATTATTGCTAACGCACGATGTTATAAAACCTATAATATTATAAAAAGCTTTAATACTACGGGAGCTTTAATGTTATAAAAACCTTGATGCTACGAAAGTTTTAATATTAAAAAAATTAATTATAAAGTTAAAGTTTATAAAATTATTCTTTAAGCAGGAGTATTAAAAGTAAATTATATTAAAAAGTCATTTTATATACTATACTAAATATAAAGGTATAAAATACTGTTTATATATATATAAATAAAGTCTTTTTTCCTACTAGAGAAGTAGTTAAGCTGAATAAAACGCTTATATACCTACCATTTCATTATATTACAGCTGAATGATTGGCTAGGAGTCGCTGAGTATATCGATCCGCCTATCCAAGCTTAGAGAATTTCTCTGTTTATCTCTGCGCCACTGTATCTAAATTAAATGAGCTTTCGGGTCTGGCCGAGGGGTATCAAGATAAGCAGGCGGCAGTGAATCTTCCAGTGCCAATTTGATCTGCTGCACCATGTGTCGCGATGACCATCGTTGCTGCTGAATATTTCCGCCAATATTCCAGTAATTCTCTAGACGCAAGTGGCGCTTAGCCATTCCGCGAACCTCTCCTTCGGCATCTACACCCCAGCAAGCATCCATTCTTGCTACGATCTCCTCCGGTGTGAGGACGTCTTTCTGATTCCTATCCGGGGAGGCCGCTCCTCCAAATGAATCGACTGCTGTTGCTTGAAAGTCGGCGAATCCCGTGCACCAGATTACCGCGTCGGCGGTAATACTGCTGCCATCAGAAAGGCTTAGACCTGTATCAGTGTATGAAGTTGGCTCAACATAGCCCCGGACTGCCACCTTTCCTTCCGAAATGAGCTTGGTACCGCCAACATCGACGTAATGACCACCACCCCGTTCGACGAGGTGATGCTGAATATCTACTGATGGGTCTCTGCTGTCGAGGACAGGAAAGCCGGCCTGAGAGAGAGCCAGATAACGGTCCCTGATTGCGAGATTAACGATCATTACCGTAACGCATGTCAAGGGTAAACCTACGGTTCCAGAGAGGCGAGATGAGCAAATAATCCATGTGAGAACCGACCATCCAGCGCCTGGGGCATTGTGTTTAGCAGCTTGTCAGCTGCGTCAAGAGGCATGAGATCATAGGCCCCAATGGCGTGATGGTTCATAACGTATTCGAAGGGGAAAATGTAGGTCGGTGAACGGGCTACCATGGTTGTTTGAAGACCTTCTGCGTGACAGTCCTGGATGACGTCGAACGCCGTATTGGCTGACCCGATGACTGCCACTGACTGTGGTACCGAACTGGGATATTAGAAAAGAACGAGGGACCGTGATTAGATTGCTTGGAAATAATTATGGCACCGGGGTATTTTGAACGCACCTTGACTCCCTTTCTTGCCAATGTTTGCGCATTACCATACTGCGACGAGTGAAGAACGATACCTCTGTAGTGTTCATTTCCCGGAATCGATGGAACATAGGGCTTCCCACTGCCGAATCCAGTAGCCTGAACCAAATGCTTGCAGATGATGGTCTTTACACTGGGCTCATCAGCCAATTTCAGTTTGACAGTCCATTTCTTCTCGGACGGATCGAAGACAGTTGACTGCACCCTAGCAGACAGCAGGACATTGAGATGAAAGTCCTCGGCATATTGTATCAAGTGCTCTGCTATGTCATATTTCGTGAGCCGGTGGGGTGTCTGTAGCTCTTCTCGATAATCTAGCCAGCGGCGGCACATCAGCAAGTTGCGTTAACTTTCGGTCAATTCAGCTTACACGAATACGGCATCTCGCAGTTCGAGGTCGGCACATGTAGCCTGAGACTGTCATAGCGCTGAAGCCAGTTGTCGCCAATTCGATCATTACGCTCAGCCACGACGCTCTCAACACCGAGAGCCTTTAGCCTTGCGGCAGTCATCAGGCCCCTACATGTCACAGAGTATTAGCATATCGAATTCTCTAGAGCACTCGTACCACCTACGAAGTGCCAGCTCCAAGAATGAAGACTGGTATTTCTACGGTTTCGAGCCCGCGAAGTTGTCTACCAGGCACGGATAGTAGTTTCTCGTCTTCAGGATAGTCGAGCAGCGATTCAGTCCACGTAGATAATACCCAGATTTCCCAAGCGATCGTGCGACACACCAGGTCGGTAACAACTGGTAGGAGCATCATCTTGCCCATGCAGCCTAGTGCGGGCGAACTTGTTCGAAAGGAGATCGTGCAGTCGATGAACATCTTAAGAACGAAAGATCAGTTCGCTTCTTACCACAATCGCCATATGGTACTAACCAGTGTGGGACTGACGACAGCAAAATGAGGATCTCCAACGAGTTCGATGATGCCTTCAAGCTGCCGCGCATTCTTCATCTCCAAGAGAGCTGCGGCTACTACACTGGGTGTTGTAAAGGTACGCCAGTGACTAGTGAGAGCGGCGATATCTCTCCAGAACGCCTGCTTGGCATGAAATATACCAGCTAAGAGGCTGGCATCACCAGAAGCCAGGGCTGAGTTGAAAGCGCCTAGTACGGCCTGGGCCTGGGTGACGGAAATGTCGCCTTCCATTGAGCTCGGGTCAATGGTCCCAAGGGGAATTGTCGGTAATGACTGCTGAACATCTTTACGCAGATCGGCCCTGGGAGGATATTCGACACCGGGAGGAAATGTTTCATGGTTAGGACTAGCTATGAAAAATTAGTCATTCCATCGGAAATAATAAATGAATCAAAGCTGGATACATACTAGAAGGCATCATGGGTAGTGTTTGCCTTTTTTCGGACAGCAACAGTACAGGGATTGATGCTACCATGCGCGGACATATACGCAGCAAATTTTCATGATTCTACAATCTTCTTGGCCGCGTACCCCCTGTTCTACTTAAAATCGGCGACGGGCTCGCTTCTGAGCATGAGATATTATGTTAGTTCACCATACATTACATCCTTGAAAACAACTATGTGAGTTGTGATGACTGCAGGGAATCTGCCTATCATCGCATGATGCCAATCCGCTCTGTTAGTGCCGTGCATTATCGCTTGCATCATGTACGATATAGTGTCTGTCTAACAATACTGACCAATTGGGCATCAGTGGCTCGTACAAGAATGAAGGGCTAGGTATGTCCTTTATTCCACCGAGGCGCTGATTGTATATTCTCCCTTGGGGTTCTATGTCTGCTTGAGGTGCCTCGATGAATGCGACTAGCATACCCTTGAACTAGAATATGAAGCAAGTACCATTCCTTTAACCGCAATACCCCCTTAGCTAAGCACTCAAGTGATCAATGCGTATCACAACCTTGGAGAAGTGCTTCTTCTCACTCAGGCGCTTGTACGCAGCCTTAGCCTCCGCAAGCTCGAAAACGACATCATCCACTGCAGGCACAATCCCCTTCTCATCGATGTATCTCACGAGCTCATAAAACTGCGCACGACTCCCTCCAAAGAGCCCTCGAGCAATACAAGTATGCACCAAAACGGCTTGCAGAGGGACAGGCTCAGCGGTCTCGTCCCCCACACCACCGACGACTGCAACAACACCGTCGGCCCGTACGGCAGCTAGGGCCTGCGGTAGAGTCTGGTAGCCTCCCACATCGATAACGATGTCGAACCCTCTTCCATCAGTGGTGTGCTTACGAGCCTCTACGCCCCAAGATCCAGGGTTCGAGCGGTAGTTGACCGTCTGTATGGCGCCCAGGGCAACCAATCTCAAGGCCTTGTCGTCTGTCGAAGTGGTTGCTACGACACGGGCCCCAGCAGCAACCGCGAGCTGGAGTGCCGCGATGCTCACACCGCCTGTACCCTGGACGAGAACCCATGAGTCGGGCCCAACCTTTTTGCCACTGAGCCCAAATAGAGCGTTCCAAGCAGTAGTCCACGCACACGTCAACGTTGAGGCGGCTAGGAAGTCGATAGATTTGGGCGCCGGGACGAGTGCGGCTTCTGGGAAGACGGCATAGGACCTTAGAGTTCCGGGACTTCCAGATCCTAGCATGGAGGCCACGTCGGCAATGGTGGCGGGTGCGTTGTTCCCGCTGGCTTCGACCAGCTTGGGTGCCAGATGGGTGACTACGCGGTCTCCCACATGGAAGTCCTGAACGGATAAACCAATTACCTCGACTACCCCGGCACCGTCGCAGCATGGAATCAAGGGCGGCTGAATTGGTCCCGCGATGGTCTGGAAGTAATGTCTCATCAGCAAACAAATATGCTCGGGTTCTGATTTTTTTTTTGTACTAGTTCGGGCCATCGTGACTTACACCTGGAGTCGCAATGAGGAGTTCGCGATAGTTCAAGCTGGCGGCGTACATCTTGACTAGCACCTCATTGGGGCCGAGTTCACTTGTTGAAGGAATTGGGATGTTCGTTTGATACTCTAGCGAGTTTTCGAAGCCTTTCTGGCTGTTCAAGATCCACTGGCGCGCCATTACGTGAGTGATACGGATAGACTTCTGACTGTGCTACGGGCTCTCTTCAGTGTTGGGGTCTCTTGAGTGATATCCTTCAACGACGAACAACATCACCATGGCGGAAAGCATGACCTTTTATATTCGTCCTATTGACAGACATCATCTCGACTTCCGGTGTTATGAAAATCTTAGGTCCCGAAGTTCATAGACCTAGGACATGAATGTATGTCAAACTGAATTAACTGTTCTGGAATAGTATGTCTCAATGGCAGGTCCAGAAGCGGCCAAGACATCACGGCTTGGCAAAGGTTAATGTGAGTAAACGCTAGAGTAGCCCAAGTGAGGTTCTTCTGGGGAATATTGATTTTCTTAATTGGGTCGAGTGCGGTTGGGGACATGCATATGAAGCTAAAAATGATTCTACTAATCGGGAATAGCTCAGTTCCGCCCACGAGCTCCCCTAACCTTGCTTAGAAATACTGATGGGCACGGTCATGACGAACCAACTACTTCACTAAGAAATGAATTAACCATGGCATGACTCTACATGATCAGTCATCTAACTCTTGTGAATTGTCGCCTCTCCAGTCAAAAATGATTTCCCTAAAACAGCCTTCGACCGAAGTGAATCCACTAAGCTTCACGTTCGTGACCGCAGTCGGTACTGCAGAACTGTCCGAGACGGCTGCTAGGGAAATGAGATCACATGTCACCAGGTCCAACTTTGCGAAAAGACGCGCGAGATTAAGCAAGACCAGAGCTGAGAAAGAGACTATATCTGCCTGCAAGGTGCCTTTGGAGAATGTCTTGCAGAGTATTGTGACCAGTGGCAGTGCGCCAAGGTCTTCACAAACTCTTTGTCAAGAGGCTCGTAAAGATGGCTACACTAGATATTGTAGGTATTTTAGAGCGTCTGATCGTCTCTAAGGTAATCTGTACTGGCGGCTACTTGCTAAGGCCGTGTAGTGTCCTCGAAATGGTCCCTTCTCTTCCTGGACGGTAGCGAATACCCTGCAACTGTTAACGAAGCAGCTTGGATAAGCCTACTCATGTCCGAGCCAGCCTTGGTTGAGTCCTCTATGGCATTTGGCCTACGACATTGGTCGCCAGATAGTGACTATCAACAGATAGCTTGCCAATATTCTTCTAAGGCGACGGAGAATATCATTCAACGCATTGGTTCGGGACGAGCTGCCACAGATGCTGTTGTCGCTGCCGTTCTCACTATGGCATTTGGAGAGCGCCTGGTGCATAATGACCTCGCTTGGAATATTCATATTGACGGCGCTGTTCAGATGGTAAATGAGAGAATACATCAAGGTTTACCTGCATTACCACCGCTGCTCGAGACTATACTGATCGTGTCTGTACAACTCCTATGCTGGTTCGAGGAGGGCTAGAACTAACCGACTGACTAGGGATATTATCAACGATGTCTTCGAGTTTCCACGATTCTATCACAGAAAATTTATTAGCACAGCTCGTACAGTACAAGGTGCCCGATATTCAACTTTGATACGTTTGGCGGACATTTGCGAGGATTTGGCTCGTTGGATGCGAAGGGTAGACACATCTCGTGAATGTCCTCAAAGTTCAAGCTTTATAATGGAGCATATTATGCAGCCGATGCACGACATACTTTCCCAAACACAAGCTCTTCGTGCCGGTACCGATGCGACCTTGCGAGCCTCTTGCATTGCTGTCGAGCTGATTGTTTACCTATCATGGGGCTCCCCGAATGGAGCTGTTAATCTCACCACCGTTGCTAGCGAACTCAAGGAGGCCATACATGCGAGCCAGTTCAGGCCCTGTTGCTACTCTGATCTGACATCTTGTCAACTCATGATTGGTGCCATGGCAGCTGACGAGGGATCGCCGGTAAGAGCGTGGTTCATTGGCAGACTCAAAGGTGCATGGCGGGTGGTCAAGTCTCGTGGTTGCAGTGATGTTATGGACATCCTTGGGAGAAATATGAGATTTAAGACGAGTCTGAATACTCGGTTTAAATCATTGTGGATGGAGCTAGACAGTCAGTCGATACACCAGTTCGAATAACGTGCTATGACAAGGGTTAGAGAAGGCAAGGTGTCACAACCCAGAAACGTTCAATGCTGTTGCTATCAAGTTCACTACCAACAGCATCCAAAGAAGCTCCTACTATAACGTAGTTCATTGTCCCGACGCCTGTGGCGAGACAGAGAAAGAAACCATCGATTTTGAAACGAACAGATTTGGGCTCTTTCTTTATCTCCCCCGACAAACTGACGTCGGGATCTATTACGAGCCGCTCGTCAGTGTCTCTCAGTGAAGGAGCTCCGCCGATCTCAACTGAAACAGAAGCCATGAGAGAGATGGGTCCAGACTAATAGCGACTGAACAGGGAAGGAAGAAGACAGAAATGATGCAGAAGAAATCATGTGCTTGCGTCCAATAGATATTCAAGCGACAAAGAAACTCCACCGAATCTCAAACAAGCTGTGGCTGATAGAAGGTTTTGGGGGGCATCCGCTACAAAATGGCTCCCGGCGGATGAAAATTGAATAAGTCGTACAGTAGCAATATTTTATGCATCTCATTTGGGCGGGGGCAGCGGAATCGGCCGCTCACGGACGCGGCGCTCTGGGAATCGGCAGGCATTATATTGTGACTCAGTACTACCTTACGCGTCTAACCGGGTTTGATGGGACTGCCACCGAGAGGCACAGTTTTCGAGCAAGATAATACTATACTTTGACCCGGACTAGTCCATTGGACCAGTTGCGAGACTGTCACATCGAAGGATTTCATTCTTCGTGTTAGGGCGAGGAAGATAAGCCCCTAATCTAGCTAGATGTCCGTCGAGCAGGTTATATCCCCTTTGATGGGGGCTGGGTTCCTTCAATGTTACCGTCGAATCCTTTGATAGCAAGAGTTGCATCCCGTTCCTGAATGGGAGGCTGACTGGAATTCTTTATTCCCCACCGTGAAGACCGGGCGTTCAGCTCCTTATCTAAACGCTCACAGTATCCGATATGCGCCGTATCTGCACCTTGGTGTTGCATCGACCCCGGGAGTGACCGATTGGTCGGCTGGTCACACTTAGGAAGCTGCTTAACGCGTTCCCTAAAGTGTCTTCGACTAGGATGCGCCCCTAATACGGGTCGTTTCTGTAGAAACGGTCGCTGAGCAGTCCATGCCACCAACAAATAAAGAAGAAAAGGAGAGGTGGGATTCAGTCAGACTTAGACTGAATGGAATCATTTGGGAATGGCAGCATTCTTGTGCGCACGTTAACTTCATGATGCTCTTTGAAAGAGGAAGTGTGGAATAATTTAGTTCGTTTTCTCCACGATGTATACCTACTCTCTAATTCGTCCTGACCATATAATTGGTATACTGAAGTGATGTGAGTGAACTGCTCGCCTGAAGGACTTAGGAAGTGCAGGTTAAGTCTGCCTCTTGAACGCTTGGCTCTCGTTGGCTGCTCTGTCCATGGGGCTCACTCCAATCCCAACTCGGATCCCCCATTTCAGATTAGATCTTTGAAGGCACAACGGTGATGGCGCTCGGTTTCATCTTCTTCCACTTTTCCTTGAGCGCTTGGGCCTGTTCTACCTTTTTAACGTAGCCCTCATACACTCTCGGCCACCCACCGCCTAGGCTACGGAGGTCAACTGGGCGACCGGTCGCAGCGTCAATAAAGGTGACCCAGGCTGTCACCTCAGCGACAATGGCTTGCTGTCTGAGAGAAAAGAGAGAGGTCGTGAGGTGGTAGCGTGTCGGCTCCATACATTCCGGCCGATTAGCGATTATGAGCTACTTGTGATCAGCGGACGATAGCTCTCATTGTACCCCGGCCGATATAAGACGTACCGAGTCAGGATACCGAACCTGCTTCCGAATTTGTAGTTCATATTTATGAAGGACAGGAATGACTGTTTTGGCATGGATCATATCATTGTATTCCTGCTCGCTCAGAAACTCACCGAGGCTTTCAACCGTACGATGGAAGCCAACGCCTAAAAAGTGCATGAACCTCGACTGGTTGACATGCCCGAATGGATCCTGGTCTTCTGCCCATAGGACGCCGCGTTCGGTCATAGTTTGAGGGTCATAGCCCATCGCCTCGAGCGTTGAGAGAGCCTGGGAACGGAGCGACACGTACGGGTCGCCGGTGGGATGAGGCGCCGGTGCACCGAGGCGTGAGTACGGCGAATCATACGCCGACCGGGTAAGAGGCGACGCCTTTTCAACATTATCAGGCATCTTAGAAAACAAAGACACTACCACACTGGCGCCGCGACTGAAGAACGTATTCAAATAACAGACTGCGGACGGTAGAAAGGCCAAACTCAAAAGCTCTCAGTTCGAAGGGGCTATAGGGTAGAATTATACCTTTGGGGAAAATTGTAGGCAACGTACAGTACCGAAAAAGGGGGTGACCCACGCTTCGGATTCCGAAATTCTCGTCTGGGGCGCTTGTTTTCGCACTTCACCGGATAAGCGATCTGATGCGTTACACAACACTTTGACGCAGGGCCTTACTCCATCCGACCCCTGCGGTACGCCGTAACACGTCATTAGAAAGGATTTGATGTAGCATCGCAGCTTGAAGCGAGGCCCGACTTTTCATATGCAATGTGCCCAGCGTTGCATCCAGTGCGCACCTTTCATCTGAGGTAATAATCCAGTGCCAGGTCGTGTGACCGAACGGAACGCATCCGTAAGTGCAGTAGATACATGCGCCTCCTACCACGCGATGTTTCAATTACTCGTTGGCTGCCTGGATTGTAACTTGACCCTTGGTTATCCACTCTCTACAGTATGGCAAAGATTGTCCCAAAATGTGCGGTCTCGTCATGAGTTGCCTTACTGCTTGCCGGAGCTCTTGGGGGGAAAACCAGTCCGCATTGCAAAGATGTATCTTCCGCTTGTTAATAAGGTGCCTATTGACGTGGTGTGCTAAAGCCACGTTAACGTATCTAGTCAGCAGAAAGTGGCTTGACCTGAAGGGATATATCGGATAAGGGAGGTCATCTTAGGACGGGTTAGCAGGGACATTAACAGAGTCAATACATAACATAGTTGACGCGCATCTGTTCAAATGAATCTAACGATATTGCCGCGGGATGACTCAATTACCAACTCTTTTCGTGAGACTTCAAGGCTTGAAAGCCTCAAGAAGTGTAAGTGCGGCCGGCCTGTTGAAGGCTTGGGTCAACGGGGTTCACTTCAATACATGCTTCCATGAGAGATACGACCGACCGATGCGAAATGCATTCATTGTTGTTGGCATATTGGTACATACTGCATATGTAGGTAGCTTAGATCTGACATTAGCTGGAGGCATCTGATAGGTCGGACACGCACCCACAGACGCGGTGCAAGAACATAAAGACGGAACCAACTGGTAAAGATAGACAAAGGCATAAAAAAAAAGCTGGCGGTCTTCTCATTTAGATTCCAAAGAGTTTACACATCGGCGTCTCGGATAAATTGAGGCTCTTGAAAGATGCCATATGAACGCCATCTCGTGTGTTCATCGCGCCTCTCACTTCGACGGACTTTAACTAATTATTTCTCGTTAACAAGCTTCATATCTTCTCGTAGAATAGTAGTTTACTCACAGTCAGTCGTTGCGCGCCACCACTAAACCACTGTTGCCTATTAAGCCATCGCCTGCTTTCACTTTGCCAATAACATCTATCATATTTACTTTCACCATCACTATGTGGTCTCTCATGACGGCAGCGTTTGGGGCCGTGATCGCCACGTATCTTTTTCTCCGGATGCTCTTACACCTCACCCAAGATAGCAAGGAACCGCCTGCCATGGCCACTACTATTCCATTCGTCAGCCCAATACTCGGCATGAGAAAAAGAAACTCGAGATACTACAACTACTTGAGGTAAGACTTGCAGCATCCCGGTCGGCAAGAGGCTAGCTTTCAGGTACTTACGAGACGGAACGACTAGAGATAAGTACTCGGAACCCATTTTTACACTTCGACTCCCCTTCGCTCGTCTTTACATCGTCACGTCTACTTCTCTCATTCCGGTCGTCCAACGACAGTTCCGAGTGCTGTCGTTCAATCCCGTACAAATCAAAGCCGTGACAAACTTCGCATCGCCGAGCAAGGAGGCAATGGAGCTTGTTAAAAAGAACATCGAAAATGACGATGGATTTATACCTGGCTTCTTGAAGGCTGTGTATCCTACTTTGACTGGTGACATGCTCGACTCCCTGAATCAAAGGACCGTCAATGTGATATTGGCGGAATTTGATAAGATAGCCGCAAATGGTAACTGCCCTTCCATTCAGATGTATAAGTGGATTGATGAGCAAATCACCTATGCCACAACAGACGGCATCTACGGCCCTCATAATCCGCTACGCGATCCTGAAAATTTCTCCGCTTGGCAGTAAGTATTCATACCGATGCGCCTTGGTTAGCTCTCTGTTACTCATCTGCTCACCATTCTGGCAGTATATATGAGGCGAAAACTATGACGCTTACGATGGGCGTTCTTCCAGAGCTGCTCGCCGCTGATGCCCTCAAGGCTCGCGCGTTTCTATGGAAGAAGTACGAACATTACTTTGCTCAGGGCTGGCATCATGAAGGCTCCGACTATATCCAGCGTCGGCACGCATACATGTGCGAGCGTGGGTTATCAGCGGAAGATATCGCCAAGATCGAACTCACTGGCGTCTTCCCTCTCATAGGGAATACAATCCCGACGGCGTTTTGGTTTATCTACCACATATTCTCCTCGTCCGTTGTCATCGAGGATTGCCGCCGCGAGGTTTCGAAGGCCGTTTCTGAACAGGATGGTGTGTGCACAATTGATGCTTCCTTCATCAAGGACTCGTGTCCGATTCTATCAAGCACGTACCAAGAAGTCTTCCGATTCCACGGAATGGGGACATCTGTGCGTGTCGCACTCGAGGACCATATGTTAGAGGGTAAGTACTTGATCAAGAAGGGGGGTATGGTGATGATCTCAGGCCATGTACAGCACAGCTCCGCCTCCCTCTGGGGAAGTGACGTGGAGGAGTTCCGTCACACCCGATTCCTCAAGACCCCGGGAGGCAAACGCCACAATCCCGTGGCCTTCCGCGGCTTTGGTGGTGGCACAACCCTCTGCCCTGGCCGCCATTTTGCGACCACTGAGATCCTGCTATTTGCCACTCTCTTGATGCTGCGGTTCGATGTTCGGCTTGCAGATGGCCTCACGCAATGGCCCATGCCACCGACAGACAAGTCATCTCAGGCAGCAGCGATGGATCAACCTGAGCATGATGTCAACATTGAGCTTTTGCCGCGACCCAGACAGAAATGGCGGGTTGTGTTTTCCAACAAGATGAACAACAAGACTCACATTGTGGCCGAGGACATTCAGGCGGCTTGAGGAGACTAGGTTCATAGCTACGACTCTTAATCAGCTAGTGGCTTTTTAATGAGTAGTACGTCAACTTTAGAATTCGAAGTATGATGGTGTAAAAAGTCATGATACTATAGTAGGGAACATTTATATCCTAGCCATGTTTCTAATTACAGATATGATCATCTTGCTGTACTACACGTCAAATAGGGGCTGAAATTCGAAAGTCTATCGACCAATTCGAATGAAACATCGAATTTGTGAGGATTTACTTGGGTGTATCTCGAGCAATCTTAAGAGAATATCATCATTCATCAACATGATCTCAAGGGAAATTTCCCCAGAGCGCTATCTTCGGCAATATGTTCAATGTCAAAGCAGTGGTGACACATACACGCGTAACCTTCATCGTGTGTTTCGAGATCTAGACGGGAAGAATCTATTCGTCAATGACGTAATTGAAGGTATGAGACAAGAGTGTGTCCGGCTCCCTTACTTCAAGACAGATAATTACACGGGGAAACCCTTTCGGCTTCGTGTACGCTCTATGGGAGAATATGATGTCCTATTAGTGAGTTGAAGGTATAGATGGTGGTCGATTGACGTGTTGATATTCCGCGATAGGAACGGACTGGGCGTACAGCCATCAAAGTTGCGGTGAGCGTAACCGGTGAAGTCTATTGGGGACAGCCCTGGTTTGGCTACTGGAAACACGGCTGAGAATAGTTATTATGGCAGAACTACGCGCTAGTCTTAGAATTTACCTATACCTCGCTGCCGCAAGTGCATAGAGTAGAGGGATTACTCTACGGCTTTAGGATATCAGATTGAACTGATACGAGGCTGGAGTAGGGAGTGGCGAAAAAGACGAAGCAAATTATCTGAGTTGATTCGATTAACAGGTAGTCTGTGTAACAATCCATTATGATAAGAAGGGAGGCAAATTGACCGGCTGACAAATTGACGCGTTCTCCCTTACATTGTGTGAAGTTACTAGTTTAATCCTTTGTATGAGACAATGGACGTTTTCCATCCCTGCACACAGTAGAAACAACACCTTGTGCATACAGATGACATGTTTTCGCTATAATTCACGTCAAATACGGCTCAAATGTTCAGAACTGTATCCACCGGCTTGAGAGGCACATCAAGTGGTGAGTCTAAAAAGATATGAATGTGTTTCTAGAATGGTATCCTTGTTTATCAGATCTAAATGAAGATTTCCGTGGAGCATTATACCTAGCCATTGTTCAATGGAGAACTATAGGGGAAGTAGGGTCATAATGATGTACAATCACCAGCACATGATCGCACAATAGAACATCTGTACTGTTATTCATACAGCACAACTGTCTCTCAGAAGCGTGATTATATTCAGAGGAAGAGTCACTGTGCACGATTTTGAACAGACTTTAACGCTTCATATATAATCGATGCGGGCCTGAGTAATTTATTATATATTTGGTTTTCATCTCATTCAATTTGGCTACGCGTTGCGTGAAATCGAGTACATTTTAAGATTTCCAAGGCAACCCGCTTACGCTTCATGATGAAGTACATAAGCCAGTATTCCGACCGCCTGAATCAGGCGACTAGGCGAATTGACGAACTAGAAAAAGAGAATAAGAAACTTCGAGCCGAAATTGTAACGCTGCGAGCTTTCAAATCCCGACAATCGATTGAACATTCTGCCGTGAAGACCGATATCAAAAGTCACTTTTCACAGCCAACGGTGTCTTCGAGTAGGAAGACAAAGGCAAAGGAGGAAGAACCGGGAAGCGGCGAAGAGAAATTATACCGTGCCATTTGTTACAATAACGAGGTTGACCGCAGGGGATTCTCCCACACGACGCAAAGCACTCATGTGTACAAGGATGGCATACCAATCTTGGTTAATGATCCCCTCAGACCCAAATTCATGATGTCAACAAATGCTTCCGGAAACCGTAATATGCAACTTTTCGCAGAGAGACTTGAGTTGAAAAAACGGGTAGAGCAACAAGCAACCTGGCGGCTAGGCGATCGAATGCGGCAAGCTCCTTTGGGCGAGTCTGAATGGGATGCGTGGTGCAGGATGATGGATGAGTCTCCTGAAAAGCCATGGCCGCCCTTACCTCCTTCTCCCACTTCTTTCCTCACACCGTCAAATGAGGAAATTGAAAGCAAAATTGAAGTCGAGATTGAGAAAGAAGACAGCCTAGCTGAAAAGACACGTCTGCACGAGAAGCTAGAGTTCAGTGTCCCTATCTTCACGGATAGCAAGAAAAGTCTCGATTATCTCCGGAGAGCAGCGGAAATCGTTCAGAAATCGATATTCGATGCTCACAAGAACGGACTTTCGGGGCGCTTCGAATTCGAAGACGGCCCACACCTTGTACGGCTCGGTAGAAATGAGCTATACTCATGGTTAGGGGCCGAGTGTCATGATGTTTATCCGCGCCCGATTTATTACGAGCTGGCCTATAATGGCCACAGAGGAGATAAAGTATACGACGCGATACTGAAGGTTGTCGAATTAAGAAACACCATCAGCCATCCAGATGGAGAGGATCTTCGGAATGCGGCATGTGTCGATTGGTTGCTCAGCCGCGCGCAGAATATTTGCGTCGTGCTGGGGGACGAAAAGGGTGCTCTGGGAATAAGAGACATCCGAGATGCACTGAGAGCTGATGCGGATAACGTTCGACGATACGTCAGGGACTTGCACTTTCTGTCTGTTCAGCCATACCCCGTGACGTTTGACCTTGAGTTACATCATGTGAAGATGTTCGAACAGATCATATCAGACAATGAGTGTATCGAGAGTGGTATGGAGGAAAATGCCGAGTTTCTTGCGGTTGCGCGAGCGTGGCACACGCAGACTCATCGGAAAGAAACTTCTTAGTAGATATTTCTTCGGAATTGGGAATTGGGCTAGCTGGTGTGTTATTCCGAGGTCGGAAATAATCTCGATTCTCCGTCGTAGATGTGATAGCGGTATCAACGGCGGCAGTATATCACATTCGTGTCCATCGGACCTGGCTTGAGTGCTATTCCAGAAGCATGCGTCACGAATCGTTCTCTCGTTGGTCGATTGTCGGGTGATTTTGTGCCGCTTCCTTGAAGATAACAGGTAGAAAGTAAGGAGTTGATGTGTTCTTAATAGCATGGCGATATTAAAGTACCAAGTTTGTTGCTATACCCTTGTAAAGAAATTTGGCGAATGAGATCCGCATCCAGTAAGTTGCCTATATCGAGAAGAGACACCTAGTGTAGGACAATTGAAGCTCATCATCCTGACATGACGCAATGCGTAGCGGATGCATCGTTACCATACAATATATGATACTCCACTCATCAATGGACCGAATGATTTTCTAATCAATATGGCATCACTAACCTCTAAGATGTTAGCCAAGATATATATATTAACCGCGGTAATGCTTAACCGAACGGCAATACACGGGTCCCCAGCTCTTTATATTCACGTGGTTCCACGCCCGATACCACCTGAGCGGGGGAAGTTTGTCGTTTGATATTTGTTCTTTTCAAACCTTGTATGCAAAGATTGCGATCTTGCTGCTTGTGAAACATCAGAATTATCTTTGTTAGACATGGTTAGTGACATAACTCTAGGCTGTATCCGGCCGGGCGGCTCACCTGTTTGTTAGGCTCACACAAAGTCGCCGGTGACTCTCAATATCATCATTGTTGGCGCGGGTCTAAGCGGTCTTGCGACAGCCATCTCAAGCGCATTATCCGGTCATAATGTGACTATCTTTGAATCTGCAAACGAACTACAAGAGGTATGCTCGCTTAACGCTGTCCCAAAGGAGAGGATTGTCTCGGATTGTCAGAGGAAATGCTTTGATGTTAAAGTTAAAGCACTGTAGTTTGGCGCAGGTTTGCAGATCACCCCAAACGCGTCACGCTTGCTACGGAGATGGAACCTACCAGAGCATCTATGGGAGACCGTAGCAGAGCCGACGTATCTGGCTGTCCATCGCTACTCCGACGGGAAGGTCTTAGCCCTAGAGGAAGATTTCAACAAGAAACTACGCTCAAGATATGGGTCGCCATTCATCAATGTTCATCGGGTGGACTTACACCTAGCTCTAGCCGAGCGGGCCAAGCAGCTAGGTGTCACGATCCATCTCGGGCAACGAGTGGCTAAGATTGACTTCGCTACCCCCTCGATTGAGACAGAAGCAGGAATCACGGCGACGGCAGACTTGATAGTTGCTGCTGATGGAATTTGGTCTACATGTCGAAATCGTATTCTCGATATAAAAGATTTCCCTCGGCCTACCGGTGACCTTGCATACCGGATCGTGCTAACCCTTGACGAGATCGACGACCCCGAATTGCGGGAAATCGTACAAAATCCGTCAGTTCACTTTTGGATAGGGCCCGGATCTCACGTCGTGGCTTACTCGGTGCGCGGCGCCACCATGTATAATATCGTCTTACTGGTCCCAGATAATTTGCCCGAAGGCGTAAGACGACAACCTGGGTCCGTCGAAGAGATGAGGGCTTTATTCAACGGATGGGATCCAATATTGAACCGGTTTTTGGGGCTCGTTAAGTCAGTCCATAAGTGGAAGCTGATGCACCGTGAGTTAGGGGATCTTCATTGCGACCTCGGTTCCCTCATAGCTTATTATGTTTTTAGGCCCAGAACTTCCCTCATGGGTTAACGATAAGTCCAATTGCGTGTTTGTGTAAGTTGCATGCTCAATATCTTACGATTCTCTACTCCATCGCACTTTCATTGCATCGTTACCCCCTTCTGTTCTTGCTAACACATTAGAAGAGGAGACTCGTGTCACCCAATGCTTCCTTACCTGGCTCAAGGGGCAAACTCGGCAATGGAAGATGGCGCGGTCCTAGGCTTGCTGCTTGGCTCGATTCAGACTCGAGAGCAATTACCAAAAGCCCTTCGCATGTACCAGGAGTTGCGCAAAGCTCGTGGTGACGCAATTGCGAAAGAGACCTTTAAACAGGTATGTGTTGAATCGCAATTTAGAATATCATTGAGTACTTAATCTGACGCGGACATTCTACCATAAGCGGGATTCATTTCATATGCACAATGGCCCTGAACAGGAGGCTCGAGATGAACTGTTCCTCTCTCAGCTAGGAAAAGAGCCAAAAGCCCCGTTTCCCAGTCGCTGGACCTGCCCCCAGGTCCAACCGTGGCTGTATGGATACGATGCGTATCGCGAGGTTGAGGAAGCGGTGTTAAAAGATCCATTCTAGGTAGCAGGACTAATGCTGTGGCAGCAGCTGAAATATTCCACTGCGAAATCTTTTCCAATATTGGGTTCGCTGAAAGATAAGTGGATTGTTAGGAATACTATACTGAAGCCATGTTTCTCACTGTATTATCTACAGCACACTCTAGGGCACGGAGTGCATTAGTAGGTTAGGTAATGTTGGATTTGGTGATTTTGGGCGCTAAGGAGCTTTTGGGGTGCACGTCAGGGGATCGCGTCACTAGTCAATTATGGCTAGTGACGCGATGCATGGGTCACACGCTAAATTTACATGGGATAAAATGTACGCGTTACAGCGAGCACGCAGTGACCGTCACAGCACTGTTAGAGCAACCAGGTGACCGTCACCATTATGTAAGCGGCAGGCAATTCTTACCCACGTCGACGCCAATCCTGAGCGCTGTCTTACTTTCCTCCTACATCTTACAGCGCGCTGTCCGCCGTCCTCGCGACAACTTCTTCGCTGATACGCTTACGGATGTCGACACCCTCAAGCGCCCTGACAGAATCGAATGCGGCACGTTACGATCTTCGCTCGATGTTGGGTTTCTCACCCCGCTGCCAGCCCTCTCGACACGCTTCAAGCCCGCTGGTAAGATGACAGACCGCTAGCGAGACACTTACCGCGCTCCGTAAGCTGTCCATGACCTCCGAAAAAGCTTTGTGAACCGCCGATACGAGCCTCCACGGCCGGTACGAGTCACCACTGCCGCAGAAGCGCCGGCGTACTAGAAGGACCTGCGACAAGACGACACTGCCAGGAGGACGGTGCTGCTGGGGAGCAGGGCTGGCAGCTGGTAGGTAACCGGCGAAAGCCATTCATGTGGTTCACAGAGGTGATACCCGGTGCTTAGGAGGACGACTCTTGAAGCTTGCCTTCGGATGTAATATCGGATGTAATGTGAAATGGTGAGGAGTGTTGCATCAACAAACTAAGACCGAAGTGACGTCTATAAACAAATATATCTCCGTATCCGTGTCCAACAGGCCGATCGAGGAACGTTACGGCCATGTGTATATGTATGAGATCATACATATGTATGCATTCATATTGCCTTCATGTGCTCCTGCTCTGTACATCACCTTCGTTCCTTCCTTGGATTGAAGCGGGTTGAAGCGGGCTGAAGCTTCCTCCCTCTCCGATCTCGGCAGGTGGGGTGGGTTCTCCTCCAATTTGGCGGGGGCGGGGGGCGAGTTGCGCTGCCGGCGAAAGCATGCCGTTTCGGACGAACAAGCCGACCCCGACTTCGCTCTGCCATACATCTCGTCGAATTCAATTCCCTCTTCAATTCCTTTTCGTCATAACTCTAAACTTCTGACTTTCTCCGTCGGACCTCCCACCTCCCACCTCGTCTTCGACTCATTCTTGTGCTTCGTCACACAAGACCGACCCTTCTTTAGACGAACTCCGTTGGACAAGTATTGCAATCATGGGGGAACACAACATTGTGGTTTTTGCGGGCGACCACTGCGGCCCAGAGGTGACTGACCCCCCCGAGCTTTCCCACCCTTGACTCTGGACGGAGAGAGGCTGACTTTGGTTATGTGATAGGTTATTGCTGAGGCAATTAAGGTACGAGTCTGGTATTTGCGACCTGCAGTTGAGCATGTCTGACGCAGGATTTAGGTTATTAAGAAGGTCGAGGAGCTGAGCCCGACTGCAGGCAAATTCAATCTGCAGCACCACCTGCTTGGAGGGGTAAGTCGTCCCCCGACGACGGATTACACGGGCCCAAAGACATCCACGAGAGAAGTCTCTTGCTAACCTCGGCGTTTCTCCCCAGTGCTCTATCGACCAGACCGGTACCCCTCTCACAGACGAGGCCCTCACCGCCGCCAAAGCCGCCGACGCCGTGCTCCTCGGCGCCATCGGCGGCCCTGAATGGGGCACCGGCGCCGTCCGCCCGGAGCAGGGCCTCCTAAAGCTACGCAGTGAGATGTGCGCCTATGGAAACCTCCGTCCCTGCTTCTTCGCCTCCGACACCCTCGTCGAGTCCTCCCCGCTGAAGGCGTCCGTCTGCCGCGGCACCGACATGATGTTAGTCCGGGAGTTAACCTCAGGCTTGTATTTCGGAGAGCGAAAAGAGTACGATGGGGTTAATGCGTTCGACACTGCTGTTTACACGAAACCAGAAATCGAGCGTATCGCGCGGATGGGCGGCTACCTAGCTAGGACTAGAGGAGACTCGCGGGTCATCTCGCTGGATAAGGCGAACGTGCTGGCGACAAGCAGACTCTGGCGTCGTGTGGTTGAAGAGGTCTACAAAAATGAGTTCCCCGATCTGAAGGTCGAGCATCAGCTTATTGACAGCGCGGCCATGATCATGGTCAAGAACCCGACGCAGCTGAATGGCGTTATAATAGCGCCAAACTTGGCAGGTGAGCGAGGCCCCTCGTCCACCTCAAAGGCGATTTAGCTAATGAGTTTTCAGGGGATATTCTCAGCGACGAGGCGAGCGCCATAGTTGGAAGCATAGGGCTCCTCCCGAGCGCGAGTCTCTGCGGGATTCCGGACTCTGCAGTGCGTTCCATCTATGAACCGATTCATGGTGAGACTCCTACCCTCCACTCGGGCGCTCATGTAGACATCGCTAACGCAGATGACAGGTAGCGCGCCGGACATATCAGGGAAAGGGATTGTCGTGCGTCAAGACCCCGTTTCGGGCGATTCCTATCCATTCGCTGCAAGTGCAGAGCTGACGTCATTTCCAGAATCCCATTGGCACCATCCTTTCCGTGGCCATGATGTTCAGGTACTCTCTGAATCTCGCCCACGAGGCTAAAATCGTCGAGGACGCGGTCCGCGCCGCCATCGATGCCGGGCTGAGAACCAAGGACATGGGCGGCAGCACCGGCACCACAGAAGCAGGAGATGCCATCGTTGCTGAGCTGGTCAAGATTCTCGAGGCGTGAGATGTCTCACGCGAAAAGGAGAATGGACAGAGAGGTTGAAAGGGAAAAATGGGGGTGGAGGGGTGGAAAATTTGAAGAAAATAGTGGCTGGGAGGCGAAATGACTCGAGGGAAACAGTGGTCGACAGAAAAGTGGTTGAGAAGAGATTGGTTGACGCTGAAAAGTGTTGCCGAAAAAAAGGGGTTGGCAGAGAAAGGGTAGACAAAATTCAGCCGCGAGGTTGAAGCCGTATTCCGCCGAGTTTCGCGCTAGGGCAATCGCCTATCAGGATTGACCGGTTTCCGGGGAAGCTTGAGAACACGGTAGGGGGACATAGGTTCAAGTGCAATGGCAAAAGGACGTTCAGCACATAGACGCCACCTTTGACGCCATTCTTCTCACACCACTTGTCGGAGATGATGAACTCGTATATGGCAAGGATCAACGCAGATGTGCATGCTGAAAGAGAAGGCGCAAGAGCAGGAGCGGCCGCGGCGGTATAGGAAAGAGAGGGCCACCTGCAGGTCTGTAGAACCACTTATTAATAAACAATATTAAAGACACGCTAGTACCTGGATAGCGTCATGCGGGGTACCTAATTGCGGAGAGAATCTTTCCTTGATACGGACTAGTGCGGGGTTTCGAGTTGGAGAGTCGACTCCAACGCCTATCTGCCCCTCATTCTAGATATCTCGAGGAGCTGTTTATTGTCGTCGAAGGAACGTTGTATGCGTACTACAATGTAGCACCATTCCTGGCCCTGGCCCGAGTAACCGAGCTCCTGCTGTTATTAAAGCTTTTCATAACACGTGTTCTCAGCCGATTTACCCGCTGTTAGGACTATTGCTTGTGACGTAATTCCTCGTATCTCAGCCCGATTTACGCGGTCGCAACCTGTATTTCAGAAGGCCTTATTTTACTCATTGAACAACTCTACATGTCGACATTTACATACCGTTATTTTATGTTCAGTGCTCATACTCGTTCACTTCCCTCTGTTCCTCGTCCAGTGTTTAAAATAGAACACGCCAGGGTATAGCCAAACATGCCTCTCTACAAGCCGCCGAACGCCACCGCTCCCGTCTTGTCGCAGTTCTCGCTGAAAGGCAAGATAGCTGCCGTCACAGGGGGTGCTCGGGGCATCGGTGTTGAGATAGTCCGAGGCCTTGCTGAGGCTGGCGCTGACGTTGCCCTGCTCTATACATCAAGTAAAGACGCCCACGAGACCGCGGCAAACATCGCACAAGAGACCGGCGTCCGTGTTGAGGCGTTCCAATGCGACGTAACGAACCGAGAAAATACAGCTACCGTTATCAACAAGATTGCGAAGGAGTTCGGAAACGGTCGGCTAGACGTTGTCGTGGCCAATGCTGGTGTTTGCGCTAATATTCCTAGTGAGTCTTAAGTTACAATGGTCATATTCATTATCAAAGTTTCTTCTTATATCTTTGTACTTCTTGCCATCCCACACTTCGGAAGATCCTACTTCGAGGCAGTATCTGATTAGATGGAATAGGTCTTGAATATACTGAGGAGACATGGCGCCAGAACAATGCGGTCAACCTTGACGGCGTGATGTGGACGGCACAGGCGGCCGGGAAGATATTCAAAGAACAGGGAAAAGGCAACCTGATCATCACTTCATCAGTCAGCGCCACTCTAGTCAACATCCCACAGACCCAGGCTGCATACAACGCGTCCAAGGCCGCTGCAGTTCACTTGGGCAAGAGTCTAGCAGTTGAATGGGCGGATTTCGCCCGAGTGAACTCCATTTCACCGGGATTTATAATGACTGATAGTAAGTTGCGTCCCCGTATCTCCGGAAGTTACCGAAGAGAAGGATCATAGCTTATTTGGAATTGCAGTGATCACAATACAGCCTCCCGAACGGATGGCGAAGTGGCTATCCATGATACCTGGTCAGCGCATTGCTGATGCCGCTGAGCTCAAAGGTGTACGTGATATCTGAGACCTGTTTGAAATGCAACGTGATTTTCTTTGAGCTTACATGAACCCCCCAGGCCTACGTATTTCTTGCCAGCGACGCGTGTTCCTACATGACCGGAGCGGATATTATTATTGATGGCGGCTACACATTAACATAGAGGACAGAATGCAGTTCGCAGGCCATGAATCGCACAATGAACTGATATCTCTTTTTATTGGACTACGCTCTTATAGAAGTATTCTCTCATAATTCACTATTGATATTTACCTACCGCTCATAGTCTGTGCAGCTATGATGAGGACTGGGTCCAGGGCAACTAATAACTATGTCACAGTACTGCAATTTAATCAACATATTTTCACATGGCAGTCTGCTATGAGAAAATGTCTCTTGAAACCGCCTCAGCCCCTGTCGTTCGACACAGGTCAAGGATAAACGCCTAACAAGCATATATATTGAACCGGCTCTCAGGGAGTTGGTAGTGATTACCTCTGAGATAAATGTAGCCACCCCTTAAGCCGTGATCTTACATAAGTACCCTATGAATTGTGCGAGTCAAATACCAGGCGTGAGTTATGGGAAGATGCATTTTGTAAGAGACTTGATACTCACCAGCCGGTTTAGTCGAGGTTCTACAGCGTAGCCTGGCCGGTAACATGAATACCTAGGCGGAGTGAATAGGAAGTGTTTGAACCCACTTTGAAGGCCAATAAGAATGACGGCTAATTAGAAAGTTGTATGTTCTCATGATTATGAATTACAATTGTAATATATATGAGCAATTTGAGCCTGTATGTAAACGAGTAGTAGATTGACGGCTGGTACTTTTGCGCGATGGTGGGAGTCTGTGCTTTTTTCGGGAATTCTTACTAATGCACCCCCACCAGAAGAGATTCTTATAAGTGCTAGATTCATGTAAAGTGGGTTATGTATCAACCGATGTGAAGATGGGGCTTACTGTTCCTGTCGCAGCTCAAAAATAAGCCCGTACCGGAGAATACAAATTCAAGACTTAGAATTTCTCTGTATAGGTCCGTATTCACCTGCATCAAAGCCTCTATGTCGCTCGTGAGTGACTGAAGAAAGCAGAAGGACGATGTCAGACCCGGATTTCGATGAAAAGTCGGCCAATTTCTTGAGCTGGTTTAAAGCCTGGCCTGGCGCGAGTTTTCATGAGGACATTGAAATTCAAGACCTCCGAAAAAATGGCCGAGGGCGTGGCATCAGTATGTTTCTTGGCTCTCGTTCTCCATCACTCAAAGTTCCAGCTGCGAACACAATGCATGAACATTTTTTGGGGTAGTTTTTCCTCTGTTTGCTGATAAGGACTGCAGTCGCAAAAGCCGACATCCCAGAAGATACTGTGCTGTTTACCATCCCTAGAGCTGCCATCATCAATATGCAGACGTCTGACCTTGCCAAGAGATTGCCAAGTGCATTTGCGCCGCCCACTATTTTAGACGACACTGACAATGAAGCCGACGATGATGCTGGTGAAAGTGGACCGCCTGACAATTGGGTTTCTCTCATACTGGTCATGATATACGAGTACTTGCAGGGTGAAAGGTCTCGCTGGCATCGCTACTTTGATGTCTTGCCTACAGAATTCGATACGCTGATGTGGTGGTCCGATAAGGAGCTCGATTGGCTGCAGGCTAGCTCAATTGTTTCTAAGATTGGCAAAGATGATGCCGATTCAATGTTTCGGTCAAAGGTCCTACCTACTGTCGAGCAGAACGCCGATGTCTTTTATCCCGAAGGGGCGCAGAAGCTTTCCGAAGATGAGCTCATGCTTCTAGCTCATCGCATGGGCAGCACAATCATGGCCTACGCGTTCGATCTCGAGAACGACGATGACGATGAGGACCAGGAGGAAGAGGACGAATGGGTCGAAGACAGAGAAGGCAAAATCATGATGGGCATGGTTCCAATGGCGGATATTCTCAACGCCGATGCCGACTTTAATGTGAGTTCCCTCAGATACGGTGCACTTGGCATTCACTAATATTCAATAGGCGCACGTTAATCACGAGGACGATAGCTTGACTGTCACCGCCATCAGGCCAATTGCCGCCGGCGAAGAAGTACTCAATTATTACGGACCCCTTGGCAACGGGGAACTGCTACGTCGGTACGGCTATACTAGCGTACATCACGCCCGGTATGATGTAGTTGAATTATCGTGGGACTTGGTAGTGGCAGCCCTGAAACAGACCCTCGCCATCGACAACGCAATTCTGGGCGCAGCGGTAAGAGACCTACGAATAGCCGTATCAATGCTGAACGAGATCCTAATTGAATCCCGTATAGACTGCGCAGTTCTACCCGGAAGAATTCGAAGATGCCTTTGTTATAGACCGCGACTTGGATGAACCGGATTCGCGAGGCGAGTACCACGGCCCTACTACACTAAAGGTCCTGCCAGAAGATCTCCGCGAACAGATCAACTCCATCCTCAAGGCCGTGCGGAAGTTGAGCCCCGAAACCATACCTGATAAACAGCGAAGAGACGAGCTCTGTCTCTCGGCCCTGGGTCGCGCATTTGAACTTCAGCTAGCTGAATATCCGACAAGTGCCACCGAAGACGAGCAGCTGCTTGCTGGCAACACGGTATCGGGCCGTGCGAGGATGGCCCTGTTCGTTCGCTACGGCGAGAAGCTCCTGCTACAGGAGGCGATAAGTCTCGCCAGGGAGAAACTGAATGGCTCTATGGCCTCGCAAGGCGAAGATGCCCAACCATCGGCCAAGAGACTTAGGACAAAATGAAGGATAACGCGGCCCTGCCACGTGTTTGTTACCGTATACACTACTCAGTGGCGAGTTACAGTAGGTCGGGTGCAGCACGAACGAGGCTATGCCTGTACGGTCCGTTCGGGCCGGTGTTGTTCCCTTGACACGGGCGCCCTTAGCTGGTTAGGTCTGCGCCTAGTGAAACGGGGACAACTGGGAGATGCTATCCCTAGTTATGGGCGTCTATAGAATTCATTTTTGCCACTTCACATAGATGGTTGGACTATAGAAATAGACCTCACGGGTATAAACGCATACTGATGTGAAGGGGGACCTTCGCAAGCTAAGCTCAGCTCGACTTTCTTCCAATCAACTTTCTCCTCGCCTATTAGTATGTGATACATCAGATCAGTACTTAACCAGTGGCGGGAAACTATACTTGGCATGTAGAAGCGGGCTGCAAGGTCATTCAATCGTCAAGCGCACTGGACTTGAGAGTTTGTGCTCTCGAAACACTAGTGCTAGTTGTCGCGCTTGATAAACTTACTCTTCAAGCTCTGTAAGCGCCACTGAATCCCAGCCTAGGCAGATGTTGTTACCCTTCGTTGGGTGGTGTGACATAACAGCAGAGTCACGGCCATGATGCTGCGTGAGGCCGCTCACTTGAGACTGTTAGGGCTGTCTTCTCGACTCGCACAATATCCCTCGCGCCCCCGTCGGCATAGAAACAGATAAACAATGCGTTTCGGCGCCGAGTAGCGGTGTTGATGTTTTCTCCCTAGATACGTCACAGGGTCCTCTCTAACATGACTTCGTTCGTACATCAACACCGGGATGTTGTCGACATAGCATGCTTCTTCTTCTTGCTTTCTGTTATAATAATGGGCGTGAGACGGTGAATTGTTCTTACCTTGCACGCACCTACCCTTCGCGAGCTTATCGTCGCTGATCGGATCATAGATGGACGAGGATGACGGACCGACGCTCGCAGTGGAGAGAAGAGCTTCAGCCACGGAAAGTACAAGCGATCAATCCGATAGAAGATGCTTTGAAACTCCTGTATACTGTTACGAGGAGAAAAGCCCAATATGAATATCAGGCCCCCAGTGACGATGTCGAATGGTGGGTGAGCCTTCGACGAGCCCTGTATGGAAGCATTCACTAACAGGCCAATGCAGTCCCATCTGTCTAGCATCATTCAGCAGGAAGTCGGAGGAGACTACAAGTCCACGAGACGACGACATTGATCTCGAGGTAGGACCAGGGATCCCGAGAGCAATCATGTCCATCACCGCGAGCGTATCGAGGCTGACGGCGCCAGCGAAATGGAAGAGACGACGCACCCTTCAGCCCTCGGTGCCTGCAGAGCCTGCAGACAACGACATAGTAGTCATCAGGCGATGCAGCCACGCATTCCATTCGCGATGTCTTGTCGCTTGGTTCATGAAGGAGAAATACGATTGTCCCCTCTGTAGGGTCCGATATTACAAGCCGCCCAGGGAGAGGAAGCACAGGCAAACGGGAGACGTCAGAGTTGGAATAGAGAATTTGGGGATTCGCTTCTGATCAAGCACCATTAGGAGGCCAGAAAACCAGGGACGAAACTCGCGGTAGCCGGGCACAATATTAGACGCATGGGAGACTTGTTCGGTCAGCGCGGGCGCACACACACACGACTCAGCTCAGCCAGTGTTGTTCCAGACAGACATGCAGTGACGGCATGAGGACCGGGGGGAGCGCAAATTGCTTAGGAGGTGTCTCTCCCTTTCGATCGAAAGAATTACACGATCTATACCAGACCTTGCGATCCATGGACGAAGAGGAGCAACCTATCACGCTAACGTGGTGGATGAAGCCGGAACACCCATGTCATGCTGGATGGGCGGGCAGAAGCAGGAGACGCTGTTGAGAATCTGGTGATCTGCGTTTCCATAAACTATTTTGCTACCGTCAATTTTGCCTCTCCTTCATGCAAAATGATTGCAGGAGGAACTAGTTCTTAGATCAGATTAGATGTAGGGATGTTTATGTTATACGTGATAAGGCGCAAAGAAGCCATTGATTCAATCGATCGCGATATCTGCCAGCCGCTAGCGGGCCGAGGCTGTGCGTACTCTAGTGTAGTTATGTTAGTGCCCTCTGAGTTTGCACCAATAAGAGGTGAGAAGCGTCATTGAAGTCGTGAGTACCCACATGATACCCCACATACATCATACCTGGGTCGGGTCGGTGCCAAGCACCCAGGTACCTAGATATATGTACCTACCGAGGTGATGTAACAAAAAACGAGCAGTCCCGCTTGACATCCCTACCACCGCAGGACTGCTCGTTTTTTATTACACTACCTCGCCTAGCAGCTAACGTGTAACGAAGACAATAGACAGGTGCTACCTACAACAATAGTAGCTGCAGATCCGACCCATTTCTATGATGTCGATTTCCCTTGATGATTTCATCGAGCTCCCAAACCCCCGATTCAAAACCTACCTTTCGGATATACCAAGCCACTTTTGGTCCGTTGAACCAGGCTACCGAAGGTACCAAGCCTAAGTAACCTCTTCAAGCTTTGATCGCGCTTTGATCGAGCTTGGACATTGGACCCGATGTCACTCATAGCCTCTTTCAGGGACGCCCCCCTTGTAACAACTCCGTGGAAGCTTCGATGTCCGGTCGTAGGTTTTGTAGGTTTCGTAGGTTTCGTTCCGATGGCTGAGACCCGGACCCTTTTCTCTTCCTGTAGCCTCAGGCACCTCGTCATGTCATGGGAACAACGCGTGTTGGTCTCGTTCGACAGACTGACAGCCCACAGTCCGTGGATCTCGGGTAGGGGCATGAATGCTATACGAATGCTATATTTATTTGTATCATATGTAACGTCGTCGGAGCAAAGCCTCCATCCCCCATCTTCATTCCACGGTTTGATGCCGCTGAGTCATGACATCCTTTGTCCGTAGCAGCTCGCCTTTCTTTACCCTCGCCCTTCCTAATTACGTATCCCTACCTCTCTTTTACTTGTCCTCACCCTCGCCCGACCTGTGTCTGATGTGTTTCTCCGGCCACATGCTCCGTACCTGAAACTAGCCGACGTCTCTGTCATCCTCCATTGGCTTCCCTGCATCACACGCGTCCGCCCTCCACTTGCCCCTTTGGATGTGTGCTGGGCGCTCTGCCTGGCTGATCGGCTCGTACGGGGTGGGCTCTGCCCGATTATTCGGCCGGCCCTATTCGGACATTTTGTATCATAAACTCTGGCGGCTATCCGCCACTCGCGAAGTCTCTCTTCTCACCATGGGAACCAAACGCAAAAAGTCAAACATGGCGCTCATACCCCAACAAGGCGAAGAAATCGCTCCTCCCCCCTCCGGCGACGCTCCCAGGAGATCGGGGCGTCTCTTAGATAGGGATAGGGACGGACAGAATCTAAAATCAGAGACAGCCGCGGAACTCAACGCCAATTTACAGCCTCGCGCAGCGCAGGCTCAAACTGCGCCAGCGCAGGCAAGAGTGAAACGTGGGCGACCCGAAGAGAAGGATAGCACCGATGTGGCCGTGACAAGCCTCCAGGAAATGGAAACCGAATTCCAAAATGTGGTCAAGCGGCAGAAGATGGCGGTCAAAGAAAGTCAAGTGCGAACGAAAGGAGCTCAGGACGATTACACCGCTCTTCTACCGCGCGTCATCAAGGGTGTACCAGAGGTCCTGTCCTCCGATAAGGAAGAAAAAGGGGAGGCTACGAAGCGACGTAGGGTCGTTGGGTCCAAAGGTACCAGTCCTGCCAGAAACGAAAGTGAACAGGGAAGCAGCGGGCTCCCAGAAAAAAATGATCAAAACCCGGAAGCATCCATCGAAGAGAACGATGTCGATGCTATCAAACGTGAAGGGGGTAGGCCACCACCTGTCAACAGCGAGTACCTACCGTTGCCGTGGAAGGGCAGATTAGGCTATGTGAATCATTCTTGCCGCCACAGCTCTGTTGGTCGCCAATGAATTATCAAATAACTAACTTTCTTCTCTAGGCGTGCCTCAACACGTATCTTCGCAACAGTAACCCACCCGTCTTCAGCTCCCGGACGTGTCGCATCTCCTCTATCTTAGAACACCGTCACCCCCTCCAGGATCCATCACAGCCGGAACATGCAAAAAAGAACCGGCCGGACAAAGAGCAGCCGGCCGACATCAAGATGGGTCAAAAGTATGTTCAAGCTCTAGGTTTGGCCAACGCTCGCGATATCGTGAAAATGTTACGATGGAATGATAAGTATGGTATTAAATTCATGCGCCTGAGTTCTGAGATGTTTCCTTTTGCAAGCCACGAGGAATATGGATATAAACTTGCACCATTTGCCTCTGGAGTCCTTGCAGAAGCTGGAAGGGTAGCCGCCGAACTGGGTCATCGACTAACTACTCACCCTGGACAAGTCAGTATCCCGCCATTATCATATGTCAACATATCTAACTTGATAATCAGTTCACACAGCTAGGATCACCGAGGAATGAAGTGGTGAGGAACGCCGTACGTGACCTGGAGTATCATAACGAGATGCTGTCTCTTCTTCGGCTACCGGAACAGCAGAACAAGGATGCTGTCATGATCATACATATGGGTGGCGTATTCGGCGATAAAGCTGCAACACTCGATCGGTTCCGTGACAAGTATAGCAAACTCTCGGACGAGGTAAAGGCTAGACTGGTGCTAGAGAACGACGATGTATCTTGGACAGTGCATGATCTCCTACCGGTCTGTGAGGAGCTGAACATCCCCTTTGTCCTCGACTTTCATCACCATAATATAATGTTCGACGCTGGCTCGATCCGAGAAGGGACGAAAGATATCATGGAATTATACCCTCGGATCAAAGCGACGTGGGATAGGAAAGGGATAACACAGAAGATGCATTATAGCGAACCATGTCCCGAAGCTGTGACGCCGCGTCAGCGCCGGAAGCACCGCCCTCGTGTCCTGACGCTGCCGCCTTGCCCAAACGACATGGACCTCATGATTGAAGCCAAAGACAAAGAGCAAGCCGTCTTCGAACTCATGCGGACATTCCGACTGCCCGGTTGGGACACATTCAATGACGTCATTCCTTACGAGCGCGAAGACGAGGGCGGACCGCGGCCTAAACCATCTAACAAAAAGAAAAAGCCACGCAAAAAGAAAGGAAAAACAGACGAGGACGGCGAAGACGTCATGGTGGAGGATGACCTGGAGCTTGGCCCGGAGTCTGCCCCGCCGGAGGTCCCGGAGAAGGAGCTGGGTATGGGTGGGCCCAACAATCGGGTGTACTGGCCGATTGGCATGGAAGAGTGGCTCCGTCCGCGGAAACGGGAGACAAAGAAAGCGCAGAAGGCGGATGTTGATGGTGTTTGTGATGATTAAGAATGCGGGGATCTGACTGTAGTTTATATGGTTGTATCTGTTCCATCTATCTGTGGGTTGTGGGTTTAGATTTGTATTGTTTGATGTTTTCGCGATATGTAAGGCCTACCTAGACTTCATAGTATGATACCTGTATTGAATTATTACCTCATTCCATAATCTCTTGGATGCTGGTCCTATCGTGGGCGTACTACAGGAGTTTGACATCCTAGTAATAATAATCTAGACCGTGCCGGACTTTTGCTATGAGTTGCCACAAATAGGAAGCCGGGTTTACCAGTGTATGTACACTAGATGAACACATAATGCTTTTAAGCTAGAGCAACATACCTAAGGCTGATAGGAAGTAGATAGCAAGGTCAATCTGCTCCAATTCACATGTCAGAAATACAAGATAATCAGACATTGTAATGCTACCTTACCTTACCTATTCTACTCTACCACATCAAGAGCAGATAGCTAACTGGCTACCAAGTTCAAGTGCACATAGTACTCCCCCGTACTGCAGTATGTCCGTGGTTAAAGTGAGAGAGAACAGGGTACTGGACAGACAGACTAACCAGATATTGTCTATATCGCGCTCGGAACCAGAGAATAGCGTACTAGTAGTGTAGAATAAACGCCCATGATGCATGATGCATCCCATCCCATCCAGGACTCACGAACCTTAACACAGGCGAACTATACCTAATGTACATACCAGTAGGTACATCCTCCTTACTCGCTACTGCGTCAGCTCTACTAATTTAATAGCTAAGTAAAACAGGGCGATGAATTCGAAGTCGAAGTGTAGGTATTATTCAAAAATCTTGTAGAATAAAGCAAATTGTTTATCACGGTATTGATTCATCTTTTGCAAGATTTGGTTGTGTAGATTTCTCGGTCTTAAGAGTTAGGTATGTATGTAGTAGAATCCTTAAGAGGTATGTACCGTGGGAACCCACTTCTGTTTATCTTGCGCAAGTGCAGGGAATACGTGCACTAGCGCTATGTACCCCAGAGGTAGATATGTAGGTAGGCCCTTACCTCCTTGCCTACATACAAGTACTCCAATGGGGTGATATAGAAATCTTTGGCTATCTGGGCAGTTAGTTTTGCGTAGTAAAGATGGTGAATGTTGGTTGAAGCTGTAGGTAAGTAAGTACATATTCAGGCAAGGTAGGCAGAGGCAAGTAGCCCTGAGGTGTATGTATCTAGATCGTATGACATCGGGATATAATAAACTCCCGGTTGCAACTCATACTTAATTGTTCCTAGGTTGAGTAGGTAGTGTACAATCGTTGGCAGTGTATGCGTACTATGTAGGTAATGCAGTCGCTATCTGTGAAGACAACCTAAAGTTGCCTGTCGCCTGGTTGTAGCTGACCTATATCATGAGGTCATTCTGCCGAGCGAGCAGCATTCGACGTGAAACCTTTTGGTTGGGAGCATGTCACATGCAAATATGGTGTGCTATGGTCTGGTGTGGTCTGTTATGTTCTGGTGTTGGAATGCCGTACATGTAGATACGGCATGCCCGTGACGATTGGTAAAAGCTAACCTCGTCCGCCGTCTACAGGTGTGAGAAAGAAAGATGGGATGCTGCTACAATGATGTCAGCAGACGTGATTCCCAGGTAAGCGTGGTTTTTTGTATTGGTGGTTTAGGTAAGTGGGGTGGATATAGGGAGCTAGCGTGGTGTCTCTTAAAGTGCCACTGTTGCGCTTTTACTGGTGCCCAACCAGACGTGCCTTGGCGATGACGACACCTGGACCCCGACCTTTGGGGGATCTGGGCTAGAAACATTATTGGAGCTGGTGGGAAAGAAGATGGTGAGAGAGAGAGTCATTAATTCTTCAGTTTTCATTTGTTTTTTTGGTCCTAATTGTTATTCTTCAATTCCCTTTCCTTGGTTCTAGATTAGGTATTCGCTGCAGCTTAGTCTATATCTGCCACTAGACTAATGCCGTACAACAACGAAGACACATGCATCCCAGAGACGTCACAAGGGACGGCGAAATAGAGATGGCAGGGTGACTCGTTTATTATTTTGTTTTCCCGTTTGTCCGTCCAGAATACTACCCACTGGGAGGTATGAGGTATGGTCGTGTAAGCTGTAACGTTTGCGCGCAATTGGTGGTGAGGCGCTTTGTGGCGGTCATCATCGCATGATCCTAGTCGAGGGCACATAAGAAAAGAATCAAATTTGACCTCGTAATCGACAATGCCATCCCTGATATTCCTATGTAAGAAGTACTTTGCCATTTGTTTGTTTGTTGTTTTTTATCATCTGTCTTGGCTTGAGTTCAATCAATAGGCAGAGATGCAAGCAGTGGTGTACCTCGGCTTGCTACAATGTGCCTTAAGTTTCTCAAGGAGATATAATCGAGATCTGTCTAATGCATAAGAGGTTGGAGTATCTGTGGTATCTTTAGTACCTACTAGGTATCGTCGCTAGGTGACCAGGTCTACCTAAGTCTAGACGCTATTATCAAATAACTTCCCCTCCATTCCACGACAATAGAGGAGGGGCTTTTCGACGCTTCCACTCCCCCAGTCCCCGTTCTCCATTATCCCTCATTCCACCTCCGCAGGGGACTAAAGCCTTCCCCACGATATCAGTTATCTACTACCTACCTGCTATCTGCCTGCCTCCTGAAGATACCTACCTCTTTACCCACCCCACCACCCATTGACTACCGACGCAGTCTGCTGGTAAGCAACCCTTGATTCCCATCCAATGACTGTTTAGGTACCTCGCCATCTTATCGAGGTACCTGACGTATAATATCATATATGCAAGTATACTTGTCTGCACATGGCTGATAGTTTTCAGGTGACTTCCGACTTAACCTTACAGCTGCCCATCATCACCTTACCTACACCTCTTTTTTCTCTGCCAGCCAGCCAACTCTTTTCTACATCATCTTACCTCCACCAGCACCACCACCCCTAGAATAATCAATCTTTTCGCCACCATCGACCCCCAAACACCGGCCAGTGGTGACAACAGTACACTGCACAGCAAACTGCATCTCCGACTCTGCACGCTGCGCAACCACGCATCCCACAGCCTTCTTGTCGAAGGCGCATCACCAAGTCTACGATCACCCTCCACATTTAATCTCCAAACCTCATAATGGCCACTGTCGAGAGTAGCCCCAAGGCTATTCATGCCCCTCCGGCGACGACTGCGCGACGCCCCAAAGGTACTTACTCCACATCGCATGTTCTAATCTCTACTGCCATCATCGTCGCCACCATCGCTGTCACCGACGAGATGCTAACAGAGCTGGCGTTACTAGGCATTCTGAAGAACTCGTTCCAGAAATCCCCGCCAGCATCCCCTGTTAAGGAGAAGGAGCTGTCCGAGAAAGAACTTACCATCCTCAACACCCAGACAAATGCCGGTCACCGTCGATCCTCCAGCAGTGCCAGCCGACCGGGGGGTACCAACCGCCGCCGATCATCGCGCACGTTCTCACACTCCGGAGACGATGACTTGGCAGGCAACCAACGTTTGCAATGGGACGAAGCGAACCTCTACCTGACGGAACAAGAGCGCTCCTCGACAATGAAGATCACCGAGCCCAAGACGCCCTACGCTCGACACTACGAGCCGTCGGAGGACGAGGATGACGAGATGGTCGACGGCGACCCGATATCGGAGTTTTCGCTGGGCGAGCCCGAGGAGGAGGTTCCCGAGCACGAGTTCTCGTCGTCCCGGAAGCAGAGCAAGGTTCACGTTAGCGACGAGGATGCCACGCCCCAGCATGACGCCGACAACGACTACCTCGGCATGACCCCCGAGGAGCGCGAGAAGCATCGCAAATTCGAGCAGCTGCGGAAGAAGCACTATGAGATGAAGGGCGTCGCCAAGTTCCTCGGCCACCCGGAGGAGCTCGATGAGATGGAGGACGACGAGCCGCCGGAGATGCCCACCATCAATGGTGCTCAGGTTCGGGCCGACGACTAGGGAGAGGGCCCGAGGAAGCTAGAAGTCCGGCTGTAGGGGGAGGAGAAGAAGCAAAGGCGCGAAGATGTTATGCAGGAGGAAAAACGAAGTGTGTTGTTGCTGTTGTCAATGGGAAAGGTCGAAGTGAAGGACCAAAGGGATACAACCAGGGACGTCCTTGAGAACGCATAATACATGGAGTTGGTCAGCGAGGACGTGTCACATTACCATGTTCTATTTTTCATCTTTTAATCTCAGCTTTCTCCCCCAATGCCCCTTTGCTTGATACTCTTTATGGTTGATGCATATATGCTATGTCGTGGGCATACTGTACTCAGGATAGGCCCTATGAAAAAAGGAGAAGCATACAATGTCTCCTGACGTGTATCTCATGGGCAGAGGTATAGACATAGTTTGCGCCTTTCCCTGGGTCTGGGTCCTGCTCGATCAACCAATTGTGCAGTAGGATTCTCTTCGGGATCACCAACCAGCCAGTCAGTCAGTCAAGTCAGTCAATTACAATGCACCACAAGAAGGCTTGCACTTCCAGAGGATCCAACAGACTCTGCTATATCTTCTTAGTATTTGCCCTATTTGTATTCAAGATATGACGCCGCTCATTCATGATTTCGTAGATAACACCCCACGTAAAGCGATAACATTTCTCCTCTCTATACCCCTCTCTCTTTCCCTTCATTTTTCTATTAAATTCGGGTTTGTTTCGTTTTTCGTTTGGTTTTCGTTTTGTTTGGTTTATTTTGGTTTGGTTTGGTTTCACAGCATCCCCTTCCGCGCTAACTCGACCTTCCTCGCGGCCTCGCCGTCTTTGAATCCGCCCTTGGACACGCATATCCGGTGACCCTCGCTCATCTCGAATTTATCTTCGTTGTTTGGCCACGCGCAGGGGCAGTGGTGTGGGAAATGGACGCAGGCTAGATTCGACCAATATTTAGTTAATCTTCTGATGCTAGGGCGTAGCCATTTCACAATCGGAGTTCGTCTGCTTGGTTCGAGGGTGTTAGCTTGCTTACCGAGGGTATCCGGACACAGGTAGTTGTCGCAATGCATGCGCTCGAAGTTGTTCTGGTAGAACGAGGAGTCGCTCGGTACGTTCTGCGGGCGCTGCTGTTGTTGCTGTCCACCACCGCCGCCGCCGAACATCTGGTCGAAGAAGTTGAATTGCGCTTGCGCGAGGGATGTGAATGCTGCGAGCAACAGGAGCGAGATCGTGCTTAGGAAGTGCATTTTGGCGCGCAGTGTAACTGTGCTTGATCTGGAGTTTCTGAATTGAGGTGATACGTTGGCAGGTATCTAATAGCGAACTGTCGCTAACTTTAAAAATATCAATTGCTTTAATATTTTGTATGTATGATATTTGTCCAGATACTGCTGGACTTATACATCCGACTGCAATAGCTTATGGCGTAGGTAGGTGCATTGCTGGCAACATCCCACCCTGGAGCTATGGGTCCTTATCGTTATCGGTTTAGAGGCCAGTACATGGGTACAGCAACTGATCCAATGCCTTAGGTAAGCCGAAATTTTAGTCCCCTGGTGCACTACAACCTCCGACGCAGCAACTCCTGTCTACCATCGACCAATTTCGACAAGACACAAACGGCGCCGAAGACATGCGGGTGACTCAATTGAGGAGGCCGCTGGTGGCCGCTACATCTGGAATTACGAGATCGACTACGACGCCCACGATACGACATGTACAGGATGTATTTGCGCAGCTGAGGATAGGAGCGGGTGCCACGAACGCGAATGCCGTCGTCGAGGGTCGCAGACATGCTTCCGTTAAGTCGCAGGGAGCCTACAAATTACGGGACTCGAGCACGATTCCGAAGAAACTGGGGGCAAAGAAGACGGGAGGTATGTTTGATCTATACTTTCAGCTTCTTATTCTCTTATGGCTTCGAAGGATCTGGAAGAAAAGCAGGCAGACACAGACAGGCGAACGGACGAACATACACACAATTGTCGAATTGATTGCTAACTTTCTCGCTCCCAGACTCATACGTAATAACGGGCAACATCATCTACAAGCAACGCGGTACAATATGGTACCCAGGCGAGAACTGCGGCATGGGACGCGACCACACCATCTACGCCCTCGCCTCGGGCTACGTCAAATACTACAGAGATCCCGCCAAGCACCCGAAGCGGCAGTATATCGGCGTCGTGTTTGACAAGGCCGACAAGTTACCATACCCGCAAAACGCCATGCGCAAGCGCAAGCTCAATATGGTTGCCGCGCCCATCCCACCACCCCAGACCCAACCCGAGCTCTCGGCCTCGGGCATCCCGAACCAGATCGTCCGCCAAGGCCTCGGCCGCAAGCCCCACCCCCGCGACGAGCGCATCATCAAGCTCATGCAGGACGGCTCCTACGCCTACCGCGAGGAGAACTGGCGGCTGGGTACGCTCGTGCGCACAGAGAAGCGCAAGATGGGCTCCCGCCGCGTCGCTATGCGGCACCGCCGACGCAAGGCGAGGGCCATCGGCCTCGAGATGCGCGCTATGCATGAGGATAAGATTGCGCGACGCAAGGAGGCGCTCGATGCGCAGCGCGCGGCCAAGATGAAGAAGATGAAGGAGTATCGGGAGCGTGTGGCTGCTCAGAAGGGGGCTGGTGGTGGTGGTGCTGTCCCGCCGCCGCCGACGACGGCTAGTCCTCCGCGTGTTGAAGCTTAAGAGGCAAATGAAGAAAGAGCAACCTCCGTCATCGGCATATTAGAGACCGGTCAGCGCAGAGTTGGGCGTGGATATAAAGGGATGGGTTGCAGTACCTTGCGATCGCCAGACACCAGTACTGAGCAGAGTGTGGTCATATTCGGTACTCATGTCTCAACTCTTCTACGAGAGAAGACTTGGCCTTAGAATCAATCAGGGCCTCAGCAATGCATTGGTTTCCGCGAAGAGGACAGCGCCAGGTGGGAATATGTAGATACATGTAATATCACCACATATCACAATATATAAACAATCTAACTAGCTGACAAACCGCTAAATTTCTCTACTTGACACTGTCGACATGGACACCAGCCTACAAGGCTGAAACCTGCCAGCTGCTCTAGTAAATAGATAAAGTGCCAGACAGCTTTTGCGCTTCCTTTCGCCTTTGGCTTCTTCAGATACTGGACCAAGTTAGACCTTACGATGGCCAGATGCACTTTCAACTTCCTCATTCGTTGGATCACGTTCTCCTTTTCCGCGCCTCAGCGGTCATCGTTCAGTGGTGGGACAGAGAGTTTTACTGGCGCTTGGGTAGGTTGTTTGGGTCGTTCGCGGTACGGGTAGTATCCTTGGGAAACCAGAGTTGTATCCCTGTGTCACCGCGCTGGCTGGGTCGAGCTGGGCTCGGATTTGCTGAATTGTGCATTCGAGGTCTGTGACCCGGGTCCGTAGGAGCCTTGTTTGGTCGGATGTGTCCTGTACCATTGTTGTCCACTGGTCGGTTACGGCATTCATATCTTGTTTGACGTGAGCGTACAATGAATCACGCAACATGAAGTCGTTGGTGGCTTCCTTCAGGCGGGTTTGGATCGTTGAAATTGCAACTCCATCCGCAACCTTTTCAGGCTTTAGACCACGTCCTATTCCCTGGTCTGACCCTGCATCACTGTCTTCTACTATGCCTTCGCCAATAGCTCGTCTCAACCCTGTCCCTTTCATCTCAGAAGTTGTTCACCTGCTGAACTTATAGCGCCACCCAGCCCTCGCCAGCAAAATTTGTATCCGTCACATTGACGACACCTAAGTTATTCTCCTCTTGCTCGTCCTTTGACTGTCCTCTTCGTTCTCCTCTTACTGGTAACCTATATCAGGTCTGGGTGTAAGACTTTCCTGGGAGTGAGAAGTAGCTCTTGACGAGATATTGCTGTTAGATGGTAGCTGCTCGCTGAGACTATCTAACTGCTGAGCAGACTCTGTATAAACTCGTCTTCCTCCTCGAAGGACCTGGCTCGCTTGCATGTTTCGGTAGTCGAGGACACCCCTGTACCGAAGCAGCTTTAATAACATGTCGTTATTCACATCTCAACAGTTATTCCAAGTTCTACCACGTCAGACCCAATGGAGAAATATGTGGTCTTTTATTTAGAAGCCTTATTTATTGGCAATATAAGAATTAGCTTAATAAGTGAATAAGAATCTTAATCTTGCCTTGATTATTCACATATTATAAAGTTGTTTATGAAGTTGTTAGCTTCATCGATGAGCTCGAGCCCGGTGTTATCTTTCTTCTGCCTCTTGTAACGATGCGCCAAGAACTTCGATCATCTGCTTGACTCTGGCCGGGTGGTCCTCCAGTTGCGTCTTGAACAGCAAGTAGTCGAGGGACCGGAGATAGATAGGCAGCGATGCCAGCTACCGCAGGTGCAGCTACAGCGAGAATACCGCGCTGGAACGGTTTCTGTTATGTAGCCAATAAACCACCAGATAGTTTAATTGACCGAAAAAGGGTAGCGTTGTATATAGCGAAAAGAAGATGGAGTTGTCCAGCGGTGAGGTGTGCTCCGTTACAGCGTGCGTGAGGTCGTGGCCGATCACGTCGACGGCCATTCCGCAGTGCAGTCACGACTGACTGGTAACAAAAACCACAAAGTAACAGCGACCCACCAACTGCTTCGATCGCTTATTGTTGGGAGTGTTGACTTCGGTGGTGGTATTGATGTTGTAGAGGTGTTGGAGCTAATTGACAGGCATCCACTGAGAGGGGTATATGGCCACGCCCACCGGGCCTGCCACAGGAGGGTAAAACGCATCTGGTTCACGAGCCACCTCCTCGCCAGACTCAGCCGCTATCGGAAGGTCCGGCTCTGAACCTGGACCGTTCGTCGGCGAGCGGCTGGCGCTAGGAGTGGGGGGTTCGCTGGGGTGAAGAGGTCGTCTTGTAGGCTCAGATGCCGTCTCCCATTCAGAAGCCTTGTTCGACAGCAGCGTGAGAACTAGCTGTGTAAGTGATTAAGGACCTTGAGCTTCCCCCGGTTATATGTTGATTATGAAGGTGATTATAAGGCGGCTATGCAAATGTTTATATGCTGATTATACAGATCATATGCTTTAATCTGAAAAGACACTGTACTTGAGATGCAAAAAAAAAGTACAGTGTCTTGGATGCCCCCACTGACACCACCGAAATGTGATGTTCACAAAGTCTTCTAGGGTATAGGAGTCCACCCCACGGATCACGGCTGAAGAGTGCCGTCGCGAAGCAAATGTCAGGCATGACTTGTTGTAAACAGCCCTTGAGGGGTTGTAGATCAAGCGAGCCAGCTTTTGGGTTAATGTTGTGTAGATGTAGGTATAGGCTGTTGCTGTCTGGTGCGCAACAGCCGCCTCATTTTGCGCCAGGCCGGACGACTATCTCCAACACCACACCCTATCGGATTGTGTCCAAAATGTCGTGCTGTCTTAGCGAAAAGACGCCTATCCTCATGGTAGTTTCTTTAGCACGAAGGCCACCGGTTCTGTGAGATGATGACTGCGAATAGATTGTTCGGCGTGGGGGAATCGCAAGCTGCTGGGTCTCTTTCTCCGAACGGGCGATTTCCGTTGATGAGCGTGTTGCTGTCCTAGGCGGATCAATCTCGGGAGTCTTGATCTTTGTACTGCCAGCGTGCCTATCGTATCCCCACCACGAGATGGGAAAAACTTGAACGTCTTATTAAGATGAGAATGAAGAGCGACTCTCGTCGAATACCTATTACCAGGTTGTCGTCACTGGGGCTGTTCTCTTCTGAGTGAAATTGCTTGATCGGGCAGAGACAATTTAGCGAAGATTCCAAGAACTCAATGACCGAATGTTCTTGTTGGTGCCGAGAAATATTAATAGTAATAAGTTAAATGCAACAGAATCAATGTTGATTTTTTTCATGCAGCCCTCGATGCAGGTGTGACTGGCCTGTGTGGGCTGTGGTTCTTTTGTGATCTGTGGTTCTTCTGTGGGCTATGGTTCTACTGGTGACTATGTGGCGACAGGTGAGACCGTAAAATGTTTTCGACGACTGATATCACCGATACTGGGGTGCAAGCCAACTGTTCCTTGTCGCTTGCGGTCTCCAAAATATCCAGTAGAATATCGAGAGGATGATAGGCCTCTGACAGGCTGAAGGGTAAAAAGGCGTCACAACCATCGCTGCCCGAAGGCGACGAACATCCTGACAGGCGTTAGCACGAGCACCCCAACAGTCTTCACCAGCTCGTAAGGACAGCATACGGCGTGGGCGGCGCCGGACTGCAGAGCAGCCAAGAGACGTGTCCCCAAGGGGACGAGCATCGGAGGCCTAGCAGGAACTTGTCAACACATGGCATTAGATCACACGGGCAAGAGGAGTACTTACAATGGTTCGCACGTGTACCTGGAGGCACACCGCAAGCAGCGCTTCTTCCCCTTGGCTGGGGTGTTCGGCGTCGTGTCGTTGGAGGTGTGGTCCGCGACTACGCATTTTCAAATATACCGGCATCTGAGGAATTTCCGAAGTCCGCTAACATTTTCCAGGTGAGTAAGTTGGATAGAATGGAGCGAGATTTTCGGATCGAGTTGCTTAAAAATGAGAAGAAGTGCCGCAATATGGCCATTGTTGTTGTTTTTGCTGTCGTTTTTGTTGTTTCTGTTGTTGACGAGCATTGCGAGGAAAGCCCCTAAGTAATACCGATGCGACTTTCAAGTTCTTCCCGTCCCGTGCGGAAAGGAAAGCCAGTTATTGCCCCCTCTCGACTTCCCCAATCCCATCACCACGTCTAGTTGCATCGTTCGACCTAAGCCTACTCCTGCCCTATTGGTAAGCATGTGCCGCCTGCTGTGTTCTGTTTGAAGTGAACAATCTCAGTGCATACTCGGGAAGCTCCTCCATTTTGCCTACAATAGGCTTTGGGCCTTGCACATGGATTTGCGGTCATGATGAAGAAGGGACAAGGCTCCTATCAGATAACCGCGCAAGGCAGAATAATGCAAACACACAGTAAGTCCTTGACAGATTATCACTAGTTGGTTTCGGTTGATAGATCGCGCATGTAATATTGACTCCTATCGCTGCCAATTTCACTATAAAATCCATGCCATTTCAAGTACCCGCTCTTGATTGAGTTCAACATGTTCCGTTGAATCACAGCGTGTTTCCAGCTGAAGAAGGGACTGTGCTCTGAATAGACGACGCCGAAGCAGCTGCGACAATGTTGGTCTTCCCCTGGAACAAATTTAGGAAAGAGTTATCATCTCTGCTAAAGGTTCCGGAGTTTGAAAAGCTGTTAGAGACACAGTTCCTCCCTAGATAAGCAGCGCATTCTGATACTTTACTTGCGTCTGAGCTCATGAGACGACCGGAAAAGTCGGAAGACACGACGGTCGCGCTGTTCAGGAAGTAGTTACCCTCGTATAGGCCCTTTCCGTCCGAATCGCCTTCGATCAGGTGGCCGCTGTTGGAGGACCATACGTTGTTGACTGCGTGGAAGAGAGTGTTGCCTGATAGAGCAGGGCTTCGGCCAGATGTGTAGTACACGTAGTTTTCTATTGTCCTCAATCAGTATCTGCAGCTCGCAGCGCATTAATTCTTCGAAAAGAGAAATACGTACTATAGAAGGTAATTTGGTCACTGGATCCAACCAATTCGAGGCCCCAGTAAGTGTGACCGTCGCAAGTGGCCGAGTAAGACGTGCGGCCATCGATAAAGCTGTTGGAGATGGTGATTCCATTGCTCGCGCCAGTTCCAAAGCTGTAGTGCTGTCGACCCAAGTTCGATGTCTGGTATCGCTCGCTGTCAGCCAATCATTCAAATCATATACTTCAGCTTCGGACGGGTGAATAGTGAGAGGCTCACCGTTACATGATCGATCCAGATGTTCTTCGAGTCCGTGATGGCAATCGCGTCTCCTCCCCAGACGTACTGCGGATTGAGATTGGTGATTTTGATGTTCTGGATTATGATGTTCGACACACCAGAAAGTCTCAGCCCCTTTCCGTTCAGGGTCGCACCATTCTTTCCAATCAAGGACTTGTTTGACTTGACCCAGATAGGATTATAAGCTGCCGTATCCACTGTGACGCTGTAGGTCGAAGTAGAACCGCATCCGCCGAGCGTGTTCAGTAGAGCCTGTCCACCGTTCGAAGGCGTGCAGGAATAACTGTTACACGCAGCAATCGTCTGAGTGCCTTCAGACCCGGCAAAGTTGAATGTCCCGGAAATGACAATGTTCTGCGCTGAGTCTGACGTGAGGTACGACTTGAGCTCGTCGATGGTGGTGGGATAGACTGTGGCTGCACTCCCACCACCAGTTGCAGCTGATGCAAAGCCGATGGGAGATCCGGTGACATCGGCCGAGATGGCGCGCTTCTCGGCACCAATTGTAGGTGCAGCAGCGGCGAGGGCCGCGCAGCCCAGCAGGAATGCCTTCGCTAAGAACTGCATTGTGATTGTCCGCCGAATATGACGAAGTGAGACCCTATCTGAGACCTCTACGTGTTGGCCATAGTTACTGATATACTTGCGCGCAGCTTCACTTTGATCCGGCGTCAAGTTCGACGGAACAATTGCGCCCACCACTCGGTCTGACAACCTCGTCGAAGATAGATCAAATTCAAGCCATTCAAGTGCCTACGTTACGCGTCCGTATCATCGGACAACGACACCGGGGAAATGTCTGCTCAAGGTCTCCGTGCCGAATGAGGACATCACATGTCGACCCCACCAATTAGGGGCTAGTTACCTGAAAAGTCTAACCAGAACTAGATATAGCTTCAGCGAAGTCTGGGGGTACTATAATATAGCTCTTAAGCTTTTAGAACCCGAGAAGGTTCACTTCTCGTCTCTATTTCACCATGGACTGCGTACTAAATACCAGGAGATGTTACGGTTACATCCCAAAAGTCTTTAGATCATAGCCATTCCCTTTCTCTAATGCTGAGATGTATCCCGGCCTTGACTTGACTACTTCGTGCCAAGTCTGGAGCCTGGGAAATTGACTGGGATCAAAATAACCCCTCTGAGATGCCATATCCATGCCAAAGCAGACGTTGAAGTCTGCTAAGCCAAATTTGCTGCCAGAGAACCATGGCTTCTTATCAGTGAGCGCATCATTAAGGATCTGGAATATCGGCTCGAGGCCGCTCTTCATGTGCGACAGCATTGGAGTCGCCATCAGGTCGATATTCGATCCAAGACCAGAAGGCAGGATATGAATGAGGGTTTCGATGATCACCAGGTGATCAACTCGGGCAGAAAGTGTCATCACCCCGAAGCTTTGGAAGAATGTATCGCGGTCTTTGTCCTCGCTAGCTACATCCCAGAGACCGTTCCCGTACTCGTTGCTTAGGAACCGAAGAATCAATAGGGCTTCGGTGAGCACGCCTGGGAATACTTGAAGGGTCGGGACAAGTTGATCCGTCGTTGATTCAAGTGTGAGGATTGGTGATTTGCCGACGGGGAAGACGTCTTTGAGCTCTGAGGGTGCTGCTCCCTGTTGCCGATCGTAGCATTTCAGCTTGTATTCGATGCCATTCGCTTGCTCCAATTCCTCTAGGGCCCAAAGGCACCGGAATGAAGCCGAATGGCTCAAATGGTGCAAGGTTGGGATCAGTGTCTGAGGCATCTTGGGCTACTAATTGGAGACGATTGAGAATTGTGAAGTAGTAAATCGAAGACTGTAAGGAAGAGGAGAGGCAGCAAAGAAGACGAGCGAATCCTAGTGAGGCGTTTATAAGACCATGTATATTGGTACTATTCCTTTGCTTCCCGAACCAACAACAATAATGCCAAGACCAGCTCTAAGCCAACAATATTGAGTTGACTATAGGTACTTGTTGGCCACCTAAGTCTGCTTATGCCAGAACTCACTGCGAGAACCATTTTTACATCGCTGTTTTGTTGTAGGGACTTTATCTACTTCTGCTTTGCAGGCTGGTACACGAGTATCAACTAGCATTGCAACCATGCTCGAATTATGATGCCGCCGAAGAAGCCACTGGTACTGCTGTCGAAATGGCAACCGAAGGGCCATTGGTAAGATTTGGGATTTGTTTTCGCGCGACCAACAGTCCCTGGTAGCCCGAGCAGTGCTCGAAGGGAGTTAGACAGTTGACTACCCATACGTCGGCATACGACTAAGAGGGCGAGCATCACGTCACGAGTTGTAGCCCGAAGATTATGTTAATCCGTTCTGACTTCGTCATCAACGGCTACGGATGTCGAGGTCACAATTGACCCGACTAGACGGTGCTGCCATGATCAGATGGGGAGTAACCCGCTTGGGATGTGTTGGAGACTGTCACTGGATCGTGTTATTAGCCTCGGATACAGTACTAGTCACTCTTAGCGGACGCGATGAAGATGTTACTTTGAGGGAATGGAAAGGGATACACACACATCTCTGTATGCGATCAATTGCCACATCCATCACACGGGTAGCCTTAAATCACCGCTATCCAAGCGCGCACCGAACTCCATCAACGTATTTCGAATGTTTCTGCAGGACCAGCATGTTTGCTAGAGAGTGAGATTTTCTCTGCGCCTTGTGCGTCTATAACGACACTGCTCCACCTGCTTACCAACTCTTTCACATCATCCTCTGAAAAGGCGTGAGGACATATCTGAACAAAGGTATAATGACCTTCTTGCTTCTTCAGAAGCGCAGCCAAACCAGGATACATCTGAGCTAGGACTTCATCATCACTGAGGAGCTCCACATTTTCGCAGGAGATTTCTTCAGAGCCGTCGAAATGTCCGTTTCTCGTGATGAAACCCTGAAGCAGTTTTGGTCTAGTAATTGTCAAGACCTCGTGGCCTTCTTCTTCCGTGAACCAGGAAATCCCCTCAGCACTCGCGGGCCGCGTCACAGCGGGAAGATCTCTACCGTCGACGGCTCGGTAATTTGGCCACGGTACTGTCCAATCTGCAGCCCAGGATGGCAAACCGGATAGTCTTGGTGGTGATTTGATCAAGGAGAGGAAGAAGGCTAGGCCATGATGAGTGATGAAGAAGCGCGAGTAATGTGCGTATACCTGCTGGGTGGTCATCGTATAGTTCGCCCTAAGCCCTATAAATTGGCCCATGTCAAGCAGCCGCGCTATGCTGAGAACGCCGAAGATCTTGTCCCTTGGATCCTCGCATTCTCGACCTCTTGTCTCTATGAGAATGTCGAGGAGATAAGATCTCTTTTGACCTTTTTTTGCAGTCTGCACCAGACGATATATTCGCGCCAGGCTTGCCGCAGGATGTTTCTGCAAGAGAGAAAGCAAGTGGAGGGCTCGAATTGCAGAGACCTCTTTCGCGCCGCACATCACGGTAGTCGTGCGGGGACTTGGTAAGGAAACCTCTTGAAGGACCCAGACTCGTTGGAACCAGCGCCGAGAGAACAACTCCGCGATGATATTCAGGAGTTCTGGCTCTGACATTTGAATTGTGTCTGCGCTTCTGTCGGGTGTTCGTACGATGTCCATTAGGGCTTCACGGCCAATCGCCCAATACCGCTCCAACTTGACAGTCATGTCTCCAGCGGTAATACCTGATGAACTCGACGGGACGTCTAATTCCGCTAACTTAATGCCATTGAGCCAATCGATCAACTTGTCGGTCTCTGCCGTACCTTCGCCGATATAAGCTACAACACGTTCGGCTGCAGTGTAGATCTCCGACATCAAGGACACCTGATAGTTTCGCTCGCGGTCATTTGCTTGGTCGATACAAATTGCGTCTATCCAGACATCCCTTCTGAGTTGCGGATGCCGAAGCCTTCGAAGTGCGGCCTCGCAATTCTTGGTAACTTTAATCGTAGCATTGTCTTTCTCAAGAGTAATTGCGCCTGATCTATCTGCGTTTCCGCTCTCATCTGCCCATGTGTATGACATGGCAGAATATTGCCACCGGGAAGAGAGGTTGGTGATGACGAGAGCCCCCGACAACGGCTCTTCAAATGAGGCGGGATAGATTCTGAAGAGTCTGAACTCACCCTTTTTCTTGATTGGATAGGATTGATAAAGGGTGCTGTCGGCACTTGAGGAGGAGGATTGCATGGCAATGTTGAAGTCGAGTTCAGATGGAGATGGAGATTCCGCATACCTTCGTGATGACCAGGAGCCAGTGCGACAGTAACGCCAGAATGCCACAAAATTATCATAAGTTACGGAAAACGGATAGAATGTCACGAACAACATAACGCTCGGTTCAAGAGATGTTAGGATCTCTTTTGGGGACCTGCATCGCAGCAGGTTGTTCAAGACCATGAACAGGGGTCCAATAATGAACAAAACCCAAACCACCGGGAGAAGGAGTATTAGGAGCAATGCTATTGCTTGAGAAATCGCCCGTTCTTTAGGGGTTGGATCTCTATCTAGGCCTCCCATAGCGATCGCTTCGTACTTTGTGAGGGATGAGACGAGTGTTTATCGCGAGAATCTCTGAATGTCTTTTACCCCTTAGCTATCGCGCATCACAACTGGAACCATACAAAGTGCTGTGAGGTTTACTTCGATGTCAGCAGAAACCAGTGGGGTTATAATCAGGCAACGGATACGCCCACGTTGGCTATTCGTACACCCCTATCTAGGCCGCGGCGAAGCGTTCTTCAAGGCGTAGGCAACTACCGAGCTCTCTCCTGACGAGCCAACCAGCGCTTGACGCGTAGTCTGTAAGACTCTTTGACCTGCGGAATTGCGGGATTACGGCTGCGTGACAGAATAGCTGAGAGCTGGAAATGCAGGAGTCGAATTGAATCTATCAGAATAGTATAACCACGCGGGATGTTTCGGACTTAACCCTTTTAAGACTTCGTAGAGTTAGCTCAGCATCGACGAAGGCTAACAGCTGGGGACAGCGGAATATCTTGGCATTCATGGGTAAAGTTGTCTTTCGGGGCATCAGCACACTAATAGTTACTAGCCTATGGAGTGTGAGGGTGACCATCTCAACTTCACAATGCTACTTCTCACCTATGGTGTTTTGCTATATACTGCGCATGAGAAGCTGATACTGGACTTACTACAATGAGTAGCAGCAGCAAGCGATCTAGGATAAAATATGTACATTGCATCGTAGAAACCAAGAAACACTTCAGCGCCACGATCTTACATTTGGAGATATCGGACTTACTTCATCAGGCTGGCGCCGATCTGTTTTTTGTACAATAAGAGAGGTGAGGAGAGGGATGCATAACCCACTTTCAGGTCTTTCGCTATGTGACCAAGCTCGTATGCTGAGCGAGCGCAGGCCTTTCACATCGTCGCGGCATCCAAAAACGGCCAGTCTGTTGCTGCGTAAGCCGGCCCAGCGTCACATTTCTGTACAACCAAACATTGCCATCAAATAGCTCTACGTCTTTTGACGAGCTTTCGCTATGAGTACTGCGCAACCTTCGTCGGCGACCAATTGGTCGTGGAAAGACCCTGATGTCATCCTACATTTCGCATCACAACCGTTACCCTATATTGTGACCGTTGTCGCCGTCTTAATCGCCTACTCGACCTGGAGTTCCCGACTTCGAAAGTTGCCGCCGATTCTTAATGCACCTAGCCGTTTTGATATGGGTGATTCTCTAGCCAAGCTGGATTTTCTCCAAAGGGCTGCCAATCTATTAAAGACTGCGACGAACGAATACGCAGAGAAACCGGTTCGCATTGCTACAGATACCGGTAATTTAATTGTCTTGCCACCAAACCATCTCGCCCAGGAGATTCGAAATGAACCCAATCTGAGCTTCTTCAAAAGTTCTGAGGAAGTAAGACACACTTCCGTCCGTTCCGACCCTAGTCTAATGTATTTCTTTAGGACTTTCACGGTAAGCTTCCAGGTTTTGAAGCGTTCAACGCCGAGAAGGCGGCTGGCATGCTGCTCAAGGTCGCTAGGAATCAATTAACGAAGTACCTAAGTAAGTATCGATATAAATAAAACCAAAATTGACCACTTTCGCATTTGGTCCTTCAAAGTTGGACTAACTGGTCTGTATAGCGAAGGTGACGAAGCCCGTCTCATTGGAAGCAAGCTTTGCACTACATAACCTCCTCGGGGAATCTCCTGGTAAGTCATAGTAATTCAGAAGCCTTGACAAAAACCGCTAATTCCTACTACTGTAGAATGGAAAGAGGTCAATGTAATGCACACAAGCGTGAAGTATGTGTCGAGCCTATCCTCACGCATCTTCTTAGGTGATGAGCTCTGCCGTAACAAGCTTTGGCTGGAGACCACCTCTCAGTACGCCGTCAACTCTATGCACGCGGTTAAGACACTGCGATTGTACCCGAAATTTTCAAGACGTTTTGTTCATTGGTTCCTGCCAGAATGCCGATTGATCCGCAGACTGCTTAACGAAGCTCGGGTCATCATTCAAGAGGTTCTTGACAAGAGACGAGCAGAAAAGATCGCAGCTGCTAAGGAAGGTCGGCCGATCCCACGTCACAATGATGCTATTGAATGGGCTGAGGAGGAGTCGAAGAACGACCCCTACGACCCCGCTGTATACCAAATTGGCCTCTCTATGGCTGCTATCCACACCACATCAGATCTTCTCAACCAGACTCTGCATAACCTAGTCCAACGGCCAAAACTTATCAACGACTTGCGCAAAGAGATTATCGAGGTCCTCCAAAATGAGGGCCTGACCAAGACAGCGCTCTTCAATCTCAGGCTCATGGATAGTGTTCTCAAAGAGACGCAGAGGCTGAAGCCGATAAAGATGAGTAAGCATTTCCTGAGATTTCGATTATTTTGATAGTGTTTTACTAACTTCACTTGCTCATTAGCAACAATGCATCGCATTGCTCTCGCCGATATCACATTATCAGACGGAACTGTCATACCAAAGGGCACTAAATGCGCCGTTCGCTCAACTAAGCGGCTCGACCCGAATGTGTACGAGAACCCGGATGTGTTTGATGGCGCTCGGTTCATGCGTATGCGTGACGTACCTGGTCAATCCAATCAAGCGCATCTCGTCACAACTGGCACCGAGGCCCTTGGATTCGGCCATGGTCTGCACGCTTGTCCCGGTCGATTCTTCGCCGCAAATGAGCTCAAGATTGCTCTAGTCCATCTGCTTCTCAAGTACGACTTGAAGCCCACAAAGGATTATGCTCACAAGGTTATCGAACTTGGGTTCGACTTACGTGTTGATCCGAAGACTCACATTCTAGTCCGTAGGAGGGAGGCAGAGATAGACTTGGATTCTTTATGATCATTGTCAATTGGATATAGTCAGCTTAAGTGGTGATCTGCTATCAATTAGCGTGGAAGCCAGCTGGCTGTGAAAATGTCCTGTACTTTGTATACGTTATGCGATGGTCGGTCAAATTGGTATTTGAAAAACAAATTGACAAATATCTTTTCTTATTCTGTTTGTGTTGAATGGGCTTTGTATGGATTGGTACGAAATAAAAGTAGCTGCCGTTAGCAGACCTGGAGACGAAAAAGCATCTGGTCAAGTCTGGTCTATTCAAAAGGATACGTAAGTGCGTACGAAAAGGAGGCTATATATAAGTAATCCAGTAGGTCCTGGTCACCTGACCAGGCTGATCAGGTAACCCCTAGTCATCCAAGTAGCCTCTTGACCCCCCTAGCCATACAAGTTGCCCCTGGCCACTCGTACGGCTGTTGACTATTCGTATTATTCTTCCAACAGTTTGACTTATTTCCAAGTAAAAATGCGATATACCTCCGATCCTCCTGACGCAGAGGTATTGGCCCAGTGTCACCGGTGATGTGAATGGTTAAGGGAGACAAGAGAGACGGAAGACTTTGCTGCCCACCCTCAGGCCGCATCATGTTATGAGCCATATTGTAGAAGGATCCTTCGAGATTCAATACAACTGTAGATAGATTACAAAGGATAATTGATGCAATACCATGCATGGCGTCTCTTTTACTTCTCTGTGAAACAAGAACAATGGTATTGTGCCAAGTAGAGTTAATAATATTGATGGGGACTTAATCCCATATTCGACGAATCTGATGTTAAGGCATCTTCTGAATCAGCGAAACTCTGGGGCTGTAGCAGGAAATTTATGTCTAGACTACAGCACTACTTGTACTGAATTATTGTAATAGGTATTGGCAGACCATCCAAAGAGCCTAGACAATAGTCTTGCCACTCAGCCGTCTAGATTACCACCATCCTGTTCCTAGCTAACACCGCCTGACACATCCTGAATGAAGACAAATTATATATAACATTAACATCCATCGTCGACACAAGGTTATGTTCAGAGCCCGCGTGGGTTTAAGGGTAGTTCTTCGTCAAGCCGCTCTGCCCACAGCATGAAAGTTGAGGTAACTAATATATACTTGAGTGAACTAGCCCGTACCAGATCACAAACGGCGACCGAGAATCTTGGTGAACAGAGGCTAATTGAAACAAGCTCCGCTAAATACGCGATCATACAGTATACGCGACTAAAGGTCTACCTGGTTAAGGGTCTACGCATCTAAAGGTCGTGGTGTGTGATAGCATTCTTTTTATCTAAGCACAAAAGTTTTTGTGAATCGTTTCCTTGTTCTTTCCTTCAGGTTTCGTGCACACTCACCCGGCATATCGCGACCATCTGCCTGCCTTTGCACGATATCTCACCATTGTCCACACAACCTGATCGGCACATCTCTGGTATGTTACTTTCAAGAAACAATGACTTCTTCTATTATTTCCATCTTCTTTTATATTTCGAAGATGTTGACTGAACATCCACACAGAAAAGATGGACGACGATCAGAGAAATCGTTTGATGACAATAGCGGCCGAGGCCCTAGCTCTTCTCGACAATGTAAGAAAGCTCCAGGTTCATAATTACTTTGATTATTAATAACTTAATAAACATGGCAACAGCTCAATCCTGAGGCTATTACCGAAGCTACCGAATATGCAGGAGATCCTCATCCCGCTGTCGTTGAAGATGCTGCCATCGCCGTTGGTCCTATTAATGCCGTCAATGGTGTTAACGCTGTCGATGGCGTCGAGGGTGGCTATGGTGTCGATAGTGACGATGCCGCCGCTGACTACGACACTGACGACGCTGCTGAAACTCCCGCCGCGCCGGCTCCGGCTCCCTCTCCCTCTCCCGTCCCCATCACGACCTCGCCTTCATCTTCGTCTTCGTCTTCACCCGAAGCGCTCATTATCGGTTCTCCAGATCATGCTGAGCATGCCGCCGCCATAGCCCCTGATCAATCGCCCGTCCTACCACCCCCGGCGACCCCTGACCCCATGATTGAGGTAATTATCTGTGCCAGAATTGAGAGTCCTATAAACACTAATAAATAAAGCAGCGAGCACTCGCTCTGCGTAAATTTAACGTCCTAGTCCATCCGTCTCTGCTGACAAAGATCGACATCCCCCAGTTTTGGCGGGTGAGCGGGCGGAACTGGCGTCCTGCGGCGAAGATACTGGCCCAACTGCCGGCGCAGCGCCGAGTCACGAAACTGAGGAATGCTTTCCGGGGGAACCCTTTCGAGTGGAACATCACGGCCGCTGTGGGGCAATGCGTCGGTCGTGTGGCCGATGTGCCATGTACGTTGTGTCTTCGAGCCGGGGAACAGTTTGGCGGCGGGTGCATCGTTAGCCCCGAAGGTGTCGACTATGACGGGAAACGAACTTGCTGCTATAGCTGTCTGTATCATAACCACTACACAAGATGCTCGCTCGATAGGCCAGCTTTGGCGGGAAAGGAGACGTCCAAGTAGGCCATACTCTGGGCCCCTAGGTTCGTTCGATATGGCATGGAAATGGGTTGCTGGTTTTTAGCTTAAAGCCATAGGTTTCTGACTCAAGATTGACTGGTTCGTATACATCAGAGAAAAGTTTTCAAGTAATGCCCATACTATCTAAAGATGTACTACATTCCGTTCCTCGACCCTATTCAGTATCCGAAACTCCTTAGTAACAATAATTTTGCTACTATCAAAGTTGCCTAGCTCGATCACGTCCTCGCTACCTCTTCTTGGAGAGTCTCTGTCGTATAGCCTTGTGAACGGCCTTTTGTCTTCCCTCCTGGTTGTAACACTCGTCTGCAAATTCGAACTTAGAGAATGTACATTATTGCCCTGACCACCGAGACCGGGATTCGACAGCATAGTTCTCCTTGCCGGAGCTGTGGTATTATAGGATGGCACGGGGTCGCTGACTCTTCCATGTAAAACCAAACTCAGAATTGGTCTTAGGAATGGAAGAGAGGCTACATACAGATCAGTGGAAAGTTGCCTGATGGACGGCTCACGCAACATCGACTTACACACAGCGATTGCCAAATTACACTCGACGTTTGACCAGATGATGGGAGTAGTGAAAGCCCATGTAACATCAGAATTCGTGTACGGGACTCGTTGGAAGAACACCAAGCGTAATATCGAGGTAAGAGTAACGCTGAAACTGCGGTCAGTTACTTGTATTCTAGGCGAGCCGGAGTACTCTTACAGTAACCCCAGTAGAAAAGCGCAAGCTAGCGCAATTTTCTGGCTTCGGCGTAGTTGGAGAGATAACACATAAGGTATAGGAAGAAGGACAATGAGTCCATCAGTGATGATGTTCGGAACCGCGTTGCCGAGTACGAAGTTACTGACATTGATCGGACAGGTGAATTTCGCTTGGGGAAGAGGATGAACGGGATCATAGCGCTCCCAAGTGGCAGAGGTCGGCAGACATTGGAGTGAAGTAACGAGGATCTATGTACTGTTTAGTTAAGGGCTTGGAGAGAAGGGTTCGCAAAGGCTCACATACTATAGCTATTCCCCATAGCGTGGTTACTCCGGCCAAGAGCAATATTGGCAATCGAATAGATCTTTTCGTGGAGAACATGCGCCAATAGAAGATCAGAGTCGAGTATTTGACTAGGGTCATCGTAAGCGTATACGTTATTTCCGCAATGAACAGCCCGAGCGCCCAAGCTTTTGTGGCATCTGCGGGCGCCACCCAGATGTGCCGACCAAGTCCATGTGGAATCGCTATGATTTGTCAACAACTATTGTCGGCAAAGGCGTGGTGAAGCTCTCACAATAGTATAGGGTCGTGAATACTTGGATGGTCGATGTAGCCTAAGATTAGTCTGTTAGCACCACGATGAAGGACATATGCTGGGCTCAGAGATAGCTGACCAAGGCGACTAGGACCAGCCAATCTTCTGTCACAATAACACCGTTCTTAGTAATTCGACGAGCCGTGAAACGAAGGACCACATTGAGTATCGCGAAAATCCATGGAATTAGAAGACCTGCGTAGATAGGGGCAACCTGGCTTGCGGTGAGATCCAGTCCAGCCGGCGGTTCCGGAAGGACCATGGTGAGACGATTGAATGTCGCCCGGGACTTCAAACTTGCGAACCTTCTACCAGGGCTGAAGCTTTCGAGCAAGGGACAGGTAGATCGTGGATTTACCTGTTGTTCTATTTTCACAAGATGAAAAGAAAGAAGGAAAAAAGATTAAAAAATAAATATTTACTGACAGTTCGAAATCCCTTGGAAGAAAGACTTCCAGGCGTATAAAGGTTTGGAATGACATTTATCTAAAATTATGATACCAAAAGTAGTATGATACGACAATGTACCTTGATCGTTTCTTATGCACAGACATAACAAACGTCGTTCAAATAAGCTGCGTCGCCGGGAGCTGGTGGCATTCAGACCGGAATGAATCCCTGGCAACCTCGTGGCTCTGCACTGACCGGGGTGCCGAGCCACATACAGTAGTGCGGCACAGGCTGCGGCATAACGATGTTGGCTGCACATGCAGGGTCGATCTTGGTAATCATGAATCCAGCAGAAAAGCGGCTCAATCCCGTGCTTGTGGTACCTGTAATCCGCATTGTGCCTTTGTTCCGCATTTCATTCTTTTCACATACACCTACTGCTTCCAACCAACATGGCTGCTTCAACTGCAAAGAACTCACCTACTATCTTCTTTATTCCTGGCGCATGGCATGAGATATGGGTATTCGACCAACTGCGCGCTGTCCTGGAGACTCGCGGCTTCGAGACTGAGGCCCTAGATCTACCTACAATTGTTTCCAACGATCCTAATATCGGGCTCATGGATGATGCGAAGCTCGTCCACTCTGCTTTGACAACGCTCGTTGATGCAGGAAAAGAAGTTGTCATAGTACCTCATTCATATGGCGGCCAAGTTGCTGCCAACGCAGTGACGGGACTCGGGGTCAGGCAGCGTGCTGCAGCGGCGTTACCAGGAGGCGTTCTGATGATCGCGAATCTTGCGACGATGTTCACGCCCACCGGAGCATGTCTTTTGAATAATCTGGGCGGTAAACCTCTTCCTTGGTTTGGAATTGGTGATGTAAGCCGCTCCTTGCTGATCTGCATTGCCATCTGCAGTATACTAACATTGGATTCCAGGACGGGCTGTTCACCGCGAACGGAGCTATAGATTTGTTCTATCATGATGTCGAACCTGAACTTGCAGCCAAAGCTGTCGCAGGCTTGAGGCGGATGTCCTATCGAGTGGTATCCGATATATCCGAGCACAACCCGTGGAACGACGGCATAGAAGTTGGCTATATCTTCTGCAAGAACGACCATTCTATATCTCTCGAAGCTCAGAAGGCCATGGCATCCATATTCCCAGAGGGGTTCTTCACGGCTACTCTTGAGGCCAGCCACTCGCCGTTCTTCAGCATGCCTGAAGCTACTGCCGATGTCATTGAAGAGGCCGTGAAATACGCACGTGCGAAACTCGGTCCATAGTATTTAACAATGAGGTCTCTGGGTTGCCAAGGGTTGGTCCTTAATGACCTAGTCGAGTTCGTAGCGGTCAGAAGAGCAGGCAAGCGATATCGTTTACAGTTATTATAACTTCTTTTAGTACAGATTGCAATTTCAATTTAGACTACCGGTACGGCTTCATGAGTGCTGATCTACAGGAATACCAACAGTCAAGCCACCATTCCAGTCAGCGTTCCCCCTAAACGCCATCTTTTCCAAATCTTGGTAGCCAATGCAGGCTTATGATGTACATACATGACATGCAGTTGGCAATGGGTTGCATGTTAGCGTATACATTAACCTTATTTAGTCCCTGTAATTCTCGCGTGGACTTTAGACATCGGCGATGCAGCCTCTTATGCAAGGTCAGTTTTACATGCTCCCAACAGTCTGTTCAACGTTGAACCCATGCAGCTTGGTAACATTGAGCATTTCACCTCAGTCGAGCGCACTGGATGACATATTAGGAATAGCACTAACATAACCTGATGATTCTGACAAATTTCCTTAAAAAGGTGGTTTAAGTTGAGAACGTGGTGCTTTTCACTCCAAGCTCTGACTGGGTACCACTGTTGTGATAACCAATAACTACCATAAGAGGAAGTTGGAGGCTACTTTAGCACAGGGCATAGTGGTGTAAGTTCCTGTCGCTAAATCCATTCCCCTACGGAGGTTCCTGGCCAAAATTAAGTAGCATGCTCAACGTCTATATAACGTGTTAATATATAGGCTTTATACGGTGTAAAGATCAATCTAACCAGAATAGGTAGTAGCTGACAGCAGCTTTGCAGCTGGATCGTTAATGTCTCGGGCCGCAAGCGGACTGACACAACTTGGCGCTTCGTCGGGTCGGGCTGTTCACAGGTGCTGTGGTCTTTCCTAATTAGGTTATTCTGTCAGTGGCTGTCACTTACTCGCACTGTGACTTTACTTCAAGCATGCCACTTGATTTTGGCCAAAACCTCCGTACCACCGTGCAAATAATTAGGACTTGAAAAGCATGTCTTATCAACTTGAGGCCTGCGTGTGCTAACCTAGAAGACTTAAGTAAACAATGTCGCATGACTTGACCTGGCGTATGCGACACTTTCTATGTACCTGGCTCGCCTGGGTGTAAGCCATAAGGGGGCCGTCATCTTTAGTGCCTACCAAGACTTCGCTAAATACCGCCCCCGCACCTTGGTGCTATCCATACGTAGTACAGTGATACCATGTCGCAACCCCCTCGCGTCCTAATCGTAGGCGCTGGTGTCGCTGGTGTCACGCTCGCTCAGGGGCTGCGGCAACGCTCCATCTCATTCCGCCTCTTTGAGCGCCGTCCACGGTCGCACGGCTCGCAGGGGCACCGAATCCGCATCTCCAAAGACGGACAGGCAGCCCTTGACAGCGTCTTGTCGCTGCAACTTCAATCCCTTTTCAGACAGACCGCGGCTGAGAGACATCGCTTCGAACCTCGGTACGTAGACGCTAGGAGTCTCGACTATCCTGAGCCGACTCCGGTAGATCCGGAGACGTTGCCGCTGGACCGGACGTGGATTCTCAAGTTACTCTCATTGGGCCTCGACGACGCGATTGAGTACGAGCGGGAATTCGACTCGTACGAGATCCTTGACGGGCAGGTCCATGTCAAATTCACTGATGGCTCAATCGCGCGCGGAGATGTACTCGTCGGCGCCAATGGTATCAAGAGTCGCGTGCGCAGACAGCTGCAACCGCGCCGTAAACTTCTTGACTTGGAGCGTTGGATCATGTGGGGACGGGCGCCGTTGACAAAGGAGTTGAAGGAAGCCCTTCGACCGGATTTGTTGAGTTGGTGTATGTACATGGATTACGAGGCGAATGTTCAAGCTGTTCTAGAGCCGATGATGTGGTCGAAAAGCGTGCAGCAAGTGTCAGCAAACAGGTTACCCGACTTCTCCGATTATGTGTATTGGGCTCTTTGCTCGGCACCATTCCAGTACGCGAACCAGTTGCCCAAGACGGTTGATGAGAAACGCCGTTATCTACAGAGAATGTCTGAGTCTTGGCACCCTGATTTGAGGCTCTTGTTGGACTCAGCGGCGCATGACCTATCAGCTTGCGCGCCGGTTATATCGAGCAAACCTGATATAGAAATTGACTCGACAGGCCATTCAGGACTGGTCACACTTATTGGTGACGCGGCACACGCCATGAGTCCCATGGGCGGCTCAGGAGGCGATGTAGCAATAAGGAACGCAGCGGATCTAGCTCGAAGGTTCGCTGAAGAAGGCGTCGGTCACGAGGCCCTTGCGGGATTCGAAGCGAGGATGCGAGAGAGAGCAAAAGATAAGATCGAGCATTCCTTTAGAGGAGGCCAAAAGTTCTGGCGCGGCAAAGAATGGACAGAGTATCATGAAACAGACGTCTGAACTACATGACTTCATCCCGGCTGCATCTCCCCAGACTAAAAACCGATTGACTTTCTAGACGAGCGAGAATGCGTATAACATTACACGAGCGCCGTGGATCTAACTATAGCCACCTCGCCATTACGTGGGCATATGAAGGACTTCTCTCTAGCCATTACCTTGCAGATAGCTAATGAGTCCTGGCTTATCCAATCTCCTGGTAAAGCGAACAGCTCTTGGACCTCATCCATATTACCTCTTGAGCTCCGCCGACGTTGTGGCACTCCAGGCGCTAGACTCTGACCTTGACTTTGTTGCGGAACCACAGGTCTGGAAGGTTGACGAGGTTCAACTTCGGCAGTCTTCCATGACAAGCGCATCGAGCAGATAGAGAAAGTCTTAGACATGAAAGTGAGACGGTCTCCTCGCAGGAGAGATAGAGCGCTGAAGATTTGGGATGACGCGTCTGTGCTGAGGGTCTCGAGATGGATAGGAGAAGACTCGTCCTGGGGCGCATTTGAAGTCGGGATTTTATCCGTTTCTAGAAAGCAGAATCGTGAATGGGAGTCACGCTTGGGATGGACCAGGTGTAGGAGTAGGTGTTTGGCGTCCTGTGAGAGGAGAGCTTTGTTAGTTTGAAATGCGTCCATTTCGTCGAGCACGCTCGAGCTCTCCGACCGACGGACAAAATCGCATCTTCCGCGCTCGGCCAGATTCCAGTCAAAGGTTCGAAGACCACGTGTCCCTAGACCAAGGATCAGTGCTTCATCTCTTGGATGTCGAATCCAGTGGCGTATTCTCGCGTCTCTAATGTCCGCTGTGTGGTCGATATCGAATGTCTCCAGTGAGATGACGTGTAGTTGTGAAGCAGTGCATACGAGAAGACAGCTTGAGTCGGAACGGAAGAGCAATTGCGAGATCGGCTCTTTCGTGTATTTTCTTACTGGTATAATTGCTCGTTGCTCTACAGCCAATTCTGCCTTGTCCGAGGCAGGCTTAAGCGACATGACGGTGATCTGCTTACTCGCATCCGTGAAACACAGAAGCTTGCCATCTTCGCTCCATTCTATGTGATCTACTGTGAATTTCGCTTGGGAAGTATGTATGGTACTATGCTTGGCGCTGCGAACGTCATGTAGGCTGACTACCCCCTTTGCTGAGCCACTGCAGAAGAGGTGGCTATTAGGGCTCGCGGATAGAGCAGTGATGGGATCGACCGCCCCAATATTGGCAATGGAAATACCAGTGGACAATGAAGCGTCATACTCGCTCGGCGGATCCATGTTTATGCCTGAAAATGCCTTGAACTTTGCCAAAGCGGTCGGCTCCCAAGCGTTGGCATAGTACCCCCTAACGTCATACAGCCTTCGAGAGTCCGGACTGAAAGCCAAGCCAAATACAGGATATTGAGATGTTAATTGATATATCAATGTGAATCCATCTGTTGTGTAAAGCTTGATTCTCCCATGGCTGTCCCCTGTAGCCAGAAGCTCCCCATCCTTGCTAAGGCACAGCTTGGTAGCCCCCGTTGACACCTCGTCGACAACGTCTTCGTAGGGTGCCCATCTGAACATGGTTCCCTCGAAATTTAAGCCGAAGACTTCAGGTAAATGAGGATGCCAACTGAGATCCCTAATCTCACGGATGGCCGAGTCTTCATTCGTCCGACGGCAATGGCCTATGTGCATTGGCCCATCAAGTTCCCATGCAGAAACTGGGTGTCGTCTGTAGCCCACAACAACCATACTGCCGTCACGACTCAGAGCCATATGGCTGGCCGAGTTGGCAAACTGGCCTTCAATTTCTTCCTCGTCTAGCTCTGCCACCATTTGCCATGTCGGCACCTCGTCATTCAGGCGGATCATTCGAACACGCCTATCGTCGGTCCCGATTAGAAGCGTAGAGTTGTCTTCACTGAAAAGCATAGACAGTGGCCTAGTCTTAGACTCGATACTTGCAATGCTCATTATGCACTCGCCGGATTTGATGTTCCAGACTTTAACAGTGCGATAACCGTAAGTGGCTGCTAAAGTAGCAGTGCGATTGAGTTGTAGTCTTGTCACGCGTTCACCATGTTCAAAAGGGCTCTTTGGCAATTGGCGGAAATCCGACGAATCATGGAAGAGAATACTTCCGGAGGCGTTGAGAACGGCGACGACTGAGCCGGTAGCATCAATTGCAGATGCTGTCGCATTACCTGTTGGCATTCTCGCTAGTGAATCATCCCATTTCTCTGCAGACAGACCAGTGACGATTAGTTCGTCCTTCTTTCCAAATTGTTGATACACAGGTGAGCTTCTAGGGCAGAACGGCGGGATAAAGTTGTATATCGAGTCCGGTTTGCGACGTAAGACCTGGCCGAACTTTCCGGGGATCCTTAGCATATCGACGACCCAGTTTTCGAAGAATTCATTTTCTAAAATTCCGGCTCCTGTGTCTTGCTTGCTTCGTTTAGACACGTATCGAGAAAGATTCTTTGATGACTGGATCATCACTTGCAGCTGTCCGGTCGATGCCAGAACATGAATCCAGGTAAGTGACCATCTCCCAGTCAAGAACTTTCTCAGCGCCGTAGCACACTCTTCATCATGTTGAGCCGTGTGAACTAGGTGCATCGACCAGAATTCTGCGGCATATCGTTCAAAGCCCAGCTTCTCCCCTTTTGCAAGTCCAGTTCTCAGGCTGTTTGACATGAGACACTGCAACGCGTGAAGAAGTATCTGCTTATGTGCCATTTGCCGATCGATATGAAGGGGGCGATCGGTTCCGTCGTCGTTGCATCTCAAGAGATAATCACGAGCAGTCTGGTGTATCAAGACCACGTTGCCATCGTTGTCAGCGACAACAAAGCCTCCACATAGGTCCATGATAGCGCGGGGTAGGTCTAAAACGTTACGTGCGGCGTCACCCAGGGCCTGTGATAACTCTTCGATGGACAATGAGCGAACTGCACAAGTAGCGCATTGGATAATTTGTATCGCAAGAGCTTTATGCCCCGCATTTGACAGTTCCGCGACCGAGGATGCCATTCGGTTGTACAGCGCTTCCATACCCACAGGAAAGTCGCGAAGTACCGAATCTACGTCTGTAGATATATGGCATTGGTTGACTTTATCGACTGCGAGCCGAACCCACTGAGTGCGCATGTTAGCGTCAGACGGTTGAGATAGCCAGGACTTTACTGACCAGAAAGTTGTTATGCGATCCTTCAATGATACGTCTTTCCACATCTTCTCGGAATTCATCCGTCCCGGAAACTCTAAGTTCAGTGCGAATATGCTTGCGAAGATCGTCTGTATGCCCTCCAAGATTGACCTTTAATAGTCGTAAATCCTGTGGAAGTCGCTCAAAGGCTGATGTGATTTCGGAGCTGCGTCGAGAAGTAATGAGAATTCGTAGTGGTACAGATGACGGAATATCTTGTAAAAGTTTGATGAACGCTTGGGGGTCTTCGTTCTCATCTAGCCCGTCGATCACCCAGTATATCGGAGAGGTGAGGCTTTCTTTGAAGAATAGAGACTTAAAGATCCTCTCCCAGATTACTCGAAAATCTGCGCTTTGGAAATCCAAGGCTTCGTCTCCTAGGTTAATGATCTTTTCCAACAGGTCCGGAAGCGCTTGTGCGAGCTGTAATGCCAAGGAGCGAAGGAGTAGACTGATCGTGCGTTTTAGCCGATCACCATATCGGATGAAAAAATACTGACACTGGCGCTCTTCCTCGATTAGACGATTGACAATGAATGATGATAATACAGATTTGCCGGTTGCTGCATCTCCGATAAGCCAAAGGATATACGGTTGGTGATCGGTAGAGTCTCGCCACTTTAGAAAACTGTCATCGTTGATTATCCAGCTACAAGTACCTTGGGTCCAGCGATCTCGGAAAAAGATATAATCAGTGCTTGGTAGCTCAGGCAGGGCGAGTAGTGACTTTATATGAAGAGATGCACGTCTATTCCACAAGGCTGGCTGTTTGGCATTATCTTTTGAGATAATTTTACTGACAAGCGACTTGAGGATATTGCGTACTATAATGTAATTTGGATCTTGGGGACCTTCGTATTTGCATACGCTATGGTGATCTGCATTTAGTGCTTTGGATACTTCTCCTGGATAACCTAGAATAGAAGTCTCTTTCTCAAGGACCATCTAAAAATGCATTTCGATTAGCAACTACTCTCAGGTATACCAGCGGAAAACCTACTAGTCTGGCGCTTTTGATGCCAATAGAGGTGGGCTGCGTTTCGTAAAAAGATACGATGTCTAACTTTGGAGCAATATGTCTAAACTGTTCATTTAGCTTTTGAAGCGTCGGGGAGTTTCTGATGAGATCGGCGACGTATTGCTTAGAGTTGCTAAGTACGGTTGTATCTAAGATGCGGTTCAGCGTCTGAGCTAGGTTTGTACCACGATGCGGTGTTGCGATAAATGTTATAGCGCAGACGGCCTTGATAATTGCCTCGTATTCGGGATCATGTTGCCCTTGGATATATGCCTTCGACATTAGTCTCCCTGAAGGCACAAGATGTCAATATGTCCTGGTACTTACTTCTTTGACAATGAGTCCACCCATGCTATGTACAACGAATATGAGTGGGACTTTGCCCATCTCCAAGTCATCTAGATTGGAGTCCTTGGCGTATTTGAGATCATATAAAAGATCTTTCGCAAAATCGAGAACGGATGTAGCAACGCTAGTAGGTCTCTGGAACGATGCATCATATCCGAAAGTCAGGATACGTGATAAACACAAGTCTGGCTCCAATGGAAGGAATGTTAAGGGCCAAAAGAGATGCGGCTCTCTATTTTTTGACCATGTCCATCTACTACTTCCGCCCAGCCCATGAATGAAAACGATATCAGCCTTATGCGCATTATCCGGGGTATACACAACATTTAGGCCAAGGGGTCCAGGATCAGCTATTGCAACTTCCCGAGGGGTGATATTACTGGTGCTCGCTGCTGACGACGTAGAACGAATGGAGTGGGAAGTGGAAACAACTGAAGGTGGTTGAGCGTTTGCATGATCCGCGCTCTTCTTTGCTTTCCATGCCACAATTTTCTTGAACTGTGATTTAGTCAGCGCCAGCCGATACAAGTAGTATTGAGGTGATTAGTAATACCATAGTTACGAGCTGGGAAGCACTTGGACAAGATAGCAAGTACACATCTCTTACGGAGACAGAGATTGTCTATAAAGTACTAGTACCAAGTTAAAAACAACAAAGGTTCAAATTATGAGAAATGTTCCCGCTGGCGGCGGTTGGGGGTAAGGTGAGAGGCGGCTAAAGGAGCCATGTGATTGGCTACTATAACCCCTCCTACTCATCCATGCGCGTGCGGTATTTAGCACAGAGCCAGAACTGCAGGACAGGGCTACACCAGGACTTCATTAGTAAAGAGAAATGTATCCCTTACGCTCGAAATTGCAGTGACGTTACTCGTCTTCTTCCAACCTGCAAGTGAGTGAAATTGTAAATGAGAACGGTCGTGACATATAAACTGATCAGTAAAAACCGAAGTAAGATAGTGGCGCATCCATGGCATTCCCAAATACCTCTAAGTTAGGCAAATGATCGTCCTAGGTGCGCTAATGAAGCTGTTAGCTGCGCAGTCTTCCACCTGCAGATCCAACCTTGCCCGAATCATAAGCGGCTTCGCGGCGCCCCCGCGGTAAACGAATCAATTGGATTTGAACCTGGTAGGAAGACGCGCCTACGGCGCCTGAGTCGCCTTTCACTCTTAGATGGGCATGCTTCACATCGATATATAAGAATGAGTGACCTGCATTTTCTTTTAATTTACGGTGGTCAACGCCTTCGTATACGTAATAGTCGTATACACAAGGCCTTTAGCTCAGCGCATTATCATTCTGAATCACTGTGGAACTACAATGGCACCACTTCAGTCAATCGGAGGGGACTTTGCTCTGGACGAAGCGATAGTCAAAGGTACCGTTGATCTTCCAAATGGCCTGCCCCCTTTCTGACCATTCCAGTGTTGCCGGAAGGGACAAGAGTGATATCAGCTGAGAGCTGGGGTCTTTCGGCTTGGACAAAAGCTGCTAAGATAGATGCCGTACTGGATGATGGGACGCCAAAGAGGTACTTCTTAAAAGTCAGTAAACAGTGGCTTACTTAACATCGATGTCTGGAATGGCTAACGACAATAAGTGCTCGACTGGCGAACTGGCCGAATCTGATATCTTGGGCCAGGCTTACTCTGCAAATTTAGTGGCCGCATGCGCTCCGGGGTATGGGCCAATTCCTGTTGGCAAAGGAATGTATCAGGATGAGAACGATACACTCACATACTTTTTCGTCCAAGACTTCCATGACTTGGATGTAGAGACTCCCCCTGATCCAATAGGCCTTGCTTCTACCATGGCACTACTGCACCGGAATTCAGAGTCCCCGAACGGCATGTTCGGGTATCCTATTGTTGCAGGGCGCGGCACTTCGGATCGCAGGGAGCATTGGAGTGAGAGCTGGGCAGACCAATTTACGTACCTACTGAAAGACCTGCTCAAGTTAGATAACCAAGTCAATGGCAAATGGCCTGAGTTTGATCTGGCTTGCAAGCAGCTCACGGAACGCGTTATTCCGAGACTTCTGGGGGCTTTACAGTCTGAAGGTCGTAGCATTAAGCCCACGCTAGTCCATGGAAATCTCTGGGAGGGCAATGTGGCTACTGATATGGAGACTGGTAGCGTGATCGCGTTCGACTTCGACGAATCCATGTACGCACACAACGAAATTGAGATGGGTACCTGGAGGTGCAGATGGGCAACTCATTTCAGCTCTCCCATTTATATTCAAGCCTACCAGCAGGAGATAGAGCCTTCTGAGCCAATTGAAGAGTTCGATGACCGCAATAGGCTCTACGCTATCAAGGCAGCCATCTGTGACTCCGCTGGCCACCGTGGAAGTGTGTCTAGGCAAATGTGAGCCCTGTTTCATATTTCTAGTCGAATCAAGCTCAGCATTCATCTAATGGTTATCACAGTGCATATAACGACATGCTCTTCCTTTGTGAGAAATATGCGCCGCTTGAGGGTTTGGAGAAGTACGATCCTATGAAGGACATCAGTGTGACGAGGCTTAATGGTGTTTAGCGGCGTTCGGAGCTAACCAAAAGGGTGTGTAGAGAGCTATGACCTAACAATCATAGAAATTAGAACGATGCAGATGTACGTGCCGCACCGTACTACGCACGGGATCGATGAGCTGTGCGGCCTGGACGTATGAGGCGGGCGCTGATTAGGAGTGACGAGCACACTTATAGAAATACGTGTCACTAAAGCACGCCGCTCTCATAGCCATAACGCGTGTTACTCTCAAGTATTTCTATTTTAGCACTCTCCTGTGGCACTCCCACCGACACAGGCATCCCCAGTACACTGCCAGCCAGTCTGATTCTTCACATTTCCGCACAGGTACTCAGCCGCCAGAGTACCGTTACTTAACTGAAGCTCAGCATCGAATATGTCGATATTGGTACACGGCGCTACGGCACTGCATTGCAGACTCGCCACCCGCGACGATTTTGTTGTCCCTTTCAAGCCGTTAACGGTAACATCGCGGATCTGAAACTGCGAGTTGGTGCAGTTGCCCACGCCGGGCGCACCGCTGAAACGGGTGCATTGCGATATGGCCACGGCAGCACCGCGGAGGCCTGCCGTCTCCAGATTGGTGAGTTCTAGATCGGCAGCATCTGCGCACGTTAGTTTAGACAATAATAAGATGCGGGTGCGACGAGGACTTACAGCCTAACCCGCCTCCACCGCCGTTGGGCGGGTAGCCATTCTGGTCATCGGTCCAAGTTTTCACGTAGACCTGTCCATGTTAGTTGCGTTCAGCTGTAGGAAAGACTGTCGACAACCTACGGCATGAAGTGTATTATCGAAGGAAACATTCTCGACTTTTAGCCTCTCGACAGTTTCGAACTGATCTTTATATTGACCTATGCTTCCAATAGCGATGCCGAGTCCATTGAAGAATCTGGAGTTCGTGATGTTGATGTCCGTACTATTGCCTTTCAAGGAGATGCTATCGTCGCCGTTATAGATAGTCCAATTATTGAATTGAATGTGCGACGAGCGGATAGTATCTGCGCCGTCGGTGTTTGCTGAAGAAGGTCAGTTATGCTCTGCCTGTGTAAGGTGGACTTACAGCTCGAAACAACATTTCCTGTATTATTGATGAAAATGCCATCAAGTGTAACGTAGTGGCTGTATATAATTGACATCGTCCTATAAAGGTCAGCATTCTGCTACAGAATAAGTGTGATAAAGCACATACCACATCTGACTGCGCAAAAACGTGAGTCCTTCGACGCTAGAGTTCCGCAAGCCATTGAATGTTATGGCGTGTGGTCGGCCAGGGTAGTTAGACGTGTTCGGCTGCTGGCGAATCCACTGATACCAATAATCGCCATTTCCGTCAAGCGTACCTTGCCCAGCGTGACCGTTGATGTGCACGTTATTGCCGCCCAGAATAAACGCAGTAGACTGGTTCTGGTAACCAACATCGAGTGAATTATTCAGCCAATATTGAATATTCGTACTCCACTATACCGATCAGCGGGCAATTGGGAACACGAGTTGAGAGACACAGACCAGAAGCTTGCCCTGCCAATCAATCTCGACGTCGTCAAGCCATGTGATGTTCATGACTGTGTTAACATAGTAGGTCGTCGGCTGAAAGACAACGCGGCCACCACGGCCGCAATCTTTGAACGCACTTATTATAGCAGGTGCATCGTCTGTCGCATTGCTGCCCCCAGCATTAATAGTACAGGTCCTCCGAGAATCAGCCAAGATGGCACTAGAAAGTAATGCGAGCGTCGCAGTAATTCGAAGCAACATGATTGAAATTCAAATATCGAAGCAAGCTATAAGTAAACTACTTTTCTACTATTTGATAGCTATTCTCTAAAAATATTCAAGGACTTCATAAATACCCGAAGCCTCGCAATCTTATCGGCTCTCATCTTGCCGAATGCGATGCGTCAACGCCCTGGGTCGCTGAAGTCGGTAGTCTGATGCTTCAGGAATACTATACCGGGAGGACGAAAAGAGTAAAGACTTAAATTCGAATCAAATTTACCTATTTCTTGAGAATAATAACTGGCTTTACAGAATAATGACGTTTTTAATGGAACATTAAGATCGATGGCTCGCCATAAATTATACCGAGATGAGGGGTTGCCGATATCCCAGACGTGGAGTTGATCATACCCTGAGGGGTTTGCAGTCTTCTCGTAACTTATACACTTAATGAACAGTTGATGAATCACTAGATGAAGCCAGTAACGATGAAATATGTCCTCGAAAAGGGATAATACTCTTCCCGAGCAGCAAATCTGTATTTACCTAAGTACCTGCCTACTAAGATACCCAGCCACTTTGTGGCTGACTTAGCCACCCCCTTAAGACAAAAGGGGTCAACTATGACTACCCGTTATAGGGCGTGAACAAAACATCCATAGCGAAGCTTAAATTGTTAAAATGACTTACCTTCTGTTTGATCGTCAGTTATCCAACATCATCCCCTCATTTGCATTGCGAGGCGTATGTTTAACTCAACAATTTGAATAAGAGTCAAGACAATCGAATTTGTAGAGATATACCCGGCCACTCTTGATAGAAAGTAACCGATTTACCTTTGTAATGGCAGTGTGCACGTGGCTCACTTTTGGTATCTGAGTCGCTTGGAATGAGCTTCCCTTATTTTCCTTGAGCCTTGTGTCTTGAGTAGGACGGTCCTACTGCAACACCGTGCATTTTCATCATTATTGATGGAGTGTTTCAAACTTTAACTCACGAGAGAGTAGACGTCCACGACGGCTTGCATAGTTCCTAAGAGACTAAGCTCCCCGGGTGAGTGAAACCGTGCTAATCTTGCTCACATCAGAGAGGAAGTGTACGCTAGTGTGACGAAGGCATATTCCGGAAGCCATGTCGGCACACCTTACACTGAGGTGCTGTGCTACGTGGTGTGTCGTTGCTCGTGTAGGTGTCCAGATGCGTCATCGGTTGTTAAGTAATCGTAGACGTGGCCCTGACTCCCTTTCCTGTTCCTGTGTATTTAGCTTGCTTGAAGGAGATATATTATGGCGTGGCGTCAGTTGCTTCACTCGTGTCTCGTGTATCCTGCGAGGTTCAGCTTGAGAAGTAGTCAGTAGCGTAATAGTAACGGACTTTCATCAAGGTTTACGTTGTCAGACCTGGATTATACATTGACCAATCATTACTATGATTATTCTTTGCGCTAAGACTATAGCTAAGCCGATCGACCTGTGAGTAAATCTAGACGCTTAAGAACGATGCGAACGTGCGTGCACCTATGACAGAGCATGAAACAGTGCCCGAAACACAATAAACAATCGGGTGGGGGACGACGAGGGATGAATCTATACCGCCCTGCAGGGTGACAATTGATCACAGTCTGCTCCAATATCTTCCTTATTGTCCCAGTTGAAGGGCTGATCGACGACGCTATTCGAACATCAAGATCGGTGGCATATATATAGTGTGGATCACCAAGAAGCCCGTGTGAACGTGAAGCCCACTCCGTGAATTTGCCTCGCGAACTTCTTCTGGTGATCATAAGTACAGGGGAACATGTCGTTGGTAGCATATTGGCGGCCATGATATCCAAGTAATGCTACGAAGCCAATTTACTTTACATCAAACTGAGGCTTGACAACATCGTATGGTTTGTGCAGGCCATAAAAGAAGCCTCCCATAGCAACAGATGAAATGAGGTCGGTCTAGTAAGTTAAGACAATGTGAAGTTTCACCCGTTGGCCATGAGGTCGACAAGAGCCTGCGCCGCGTCTCTTGGTAAGTTCTTATATTACTTGGTAGGGATTAATGACCCTACAAGGCTAATGCTGCCACGATTTAGCCGTAGCTGCTACGACGCCAACTAGCTGCGAAGTACAATTAGTGTCCAGGATGCATGGATAGCGGCATACGGATAAATGATACCACTAATGCATGGATTGCATCAAAGGGATCAACATAGACCTTTTCTCGATTGATACTGGTCTAGAACATGAGGCTCTGCAATGCGATCTATGATAGACAACCTCAAGGGATACGTAGCCATTTCTGATTCCAACGTTAGACTGAGATTCGACTGGCATATCTCTGTGTCTCCGGTTTCAAGCCAAATCGTTTGCAAAAGGGCGAGTTAGTAGCGTACAAAATTTGCAAACTCCGGAAGTTCCCGGAAAGAATGACAAGTGTGCGACCGGGCCACCTGAGCTGAGGGAGGTTCCTCGTCATGCAGGAAGGGAGTATTACAAGCTCTGACTTTAAAATTATGAGAATAAGGGAAGCATTTCATTTGACCATGCAACTCCATATGTGGTTGACTCTTCTGGTTCGTAACTGCTGTGACTCGTAGCACGGAGAGACTGTGACGTTGTATACGTCCAGCTTATTGCTTGCCCAATATTCTCGTAAGCAGCTATAAGTCTGGTTGCAACGGGTATAGAAATTTTGAAGGCGTCTTGAATAGTCGATTGGAGGCTGGTCAGCTGGGGGGAACAAAATACAACGCTACGATATCCACTGATTATTACTTTGGTCTTGCCGAGTCTTGGAGATGGCTGCCGTAAGCCGTAAGCTGTAACCGTGAGCTTTGGGTTATATATTAATACGTGGGGATCAATCATCTCACCTGGTCCTTCACGGTAGAAAACGAAAGACTTGGGTTATTGCTTGGTTCGCCGCGATCCTTTGAGACTGGGCTGCGCGGTAGCTGAGCAACATGTGACTGCCAAGGACTTACTAATGGTAAATATAATCTCATATTCCTATCCTGGTCATATTGTTGAGAAAGCGATGTTCAGACTGTACAAGCTTGCCGTGCCTACTAGCGATATGAGACCGGTGGGCTTGTATACGACCCTCAACGTAGTAGACTAAATGGCGCAGTCTCGCTATTGATACATGCCACGAGAATAGGGATGGCTCGTACACGAAGAACAGAACTCGACCGGCAAGCCACGTCAGTGGTACAAGGCGACAATAGAGTAGGCTCGTGAAGACCTTCCTGTCGGGTCGTAGTAGTTCTGCAAGTGAACACGGGTCGGCTGGGCGCCAAGGCTGAGGGAAACGGAATATTGTACCGCTAGAAACGTCACACCAATGATGGGCGAGACTGAGGGTTGTCGTTCGATCATAGCTTCCTCGCCGGGTTCGTTGGAGTGATGAATGAGGGTCCTAGCCATGTCTTATAGCGAAGCAAACTATAGGGGCTTTTTATCTAGTATAGTAGCAGAGAGATTCTTGCATGTTGCGTACCTTGATCATAGATATTTTTGGCGTTGGGTGACACGCGCTGCGGGCAATTAGAGGATGCAGTGCGTCCTCAAGAGCTGCCCTGAAGCCCTGCGCGTTGGTCCTGGCTCCGAGTGCATGATGTTGTGAAGCACCCAATTTCCTGGATGTAATCTGATGCCTGGCTCTCTGCCGACAACCGCTTTGTAAGTACGAAAAATCCAGAAAATCGCCACTGCGCTAGAGGCGAATGAGTTAAATGGCGGCCGTTACAAGTAAGCATTGCCATGTTAATGGATGCGATGCCGGTGCCAAGCTAAGCCAAGAATCAGGGGAAATCGAGCCTTAACTCTAAGAGGCAAGAGGTTCGCCTTTTTCGTACAGCATAGGGTCGATAAGCTTCCTCCAAGCTTGCCAAGCTCCAGGTTCCAACCTAGCCATCTTATCTTGTTGCACATATGTAGACGAGGTTGGCGTCTGACTGGGATAATGGTGTTGTGCGATGACCAACCCAAGGCCGAGTTACGGCTCCTCCTACCCTCCCTCATCATTCCCGGCAACGTAAGTGGCAGCTGGTAATGGCATCTCGTGTGCGATTTGGCGGTCATGCGATGATTGGTTACGCTTGGGCACTGCCGGCCCAGTCCGAATACGTACTTCAAGCCACCGCTGATCTTTGATCCCCTGAAGGAGTCAACAAGGAAGACCAGAGAAGTCGGCATAATTCAGCTTGGGTGCTGCGCCTATCGTTTGCGAAGTACGCCGGTATCAAAGGAATTGCATCTGTGTAATTCGGTAAGTTGTTTCTTGGCTCTCGAGTAGCCAAATCCTCGCGTGCAAATAATCATGGAGGTACGTCCCAAGTTGGGAAGTGATTACCAACAGTGGCCAGGCTTAAGGGCTTATCAACTTCCTTTTTCACGTAGTCATAGTCCACCTAGCGATTGGCCCCTAGCGGAAACCCCCAATTATCGTTTGGATTTCGTGCCTTTCGTCAATCTGCAAGACTTGTACAATGTTTAGGGGCCTCTGAAAGCGCACTTATCTTTACCGCCGCGGCGCGCCAAGAGACGAAGTCGAGAATGAAGGGGGCGCTTGATATCTGACAAGTTCTCTTGTCAGGTGCCACCTCTGATTGGTCTCCTCGACGAGCTCAGGTTCCCGTTGCCGTGCCACAGCTTTCGATGGTAGAGAACGTTGCAGCTAAGGTACGTGAATTAGGCAGGTCGCTGCAGTGCTGATATTCGTTCTCGCTGGCCGGCCTAGTGCTACTATGGATCCAATATCGGTGGTGTAAGCTCTGTTTGAGGCGTTTCTGGAAAGAAAACTCAAGGGAAATAAGGCATACGCGATCCGTTCGAGTATAAAGGTAGCCGATCCTCTCCCGAACTTGATCCTGCCATCCACACTTCCACCTCATTCACCTCATCCATTCCCCTTAACTCATCCAGCCAAGACAGACACGATGCAGTTCAAAGCTCTGATCGCTTCGGCTCTCCTGGCCACGGCCAGCGCCGAGTTCACGTTCAACACCACCAGACTCTGCGGTACCCCCGAGCCCACCGAGCAGCAGATGGCTGAGACTCGCGCCATGCTCGAGAAGGAGCGCATTGCTCTCGCCAAGGGTGAGGCCCGTGTCCAGGCCGGATTCACCGTCAACACCTACTTCCATGTTGTTGCCTCATCCACATCCCTTAGCGGTGGCTACCTCACGGTATGATAGCTTCACCCCACTAACACACTCGTCGAATCGGAAGGCTAACGTGCAATGCAGCAAGCAATGTTGGACGACCAGCTAGCCGTTATGAACAGCGCCTACGGCGCTCATGGCATTAGCTTCAACCTGGTCAGCAGTGACTGGACTGTCAACTCCAACTGGGCCGCCGACGGCGCAGAGCAGGCTATGAAGAAAGCTCTCCGCAAGGGAACCTACTCTGACCTGAACATCTACTTCCTCGGTAACCTCGGTGGTGGCCTGCTCGGCTACTGCTACTTCCCCACGTCTAGCCACGCCACTGGGTCGACCAACTTCGTCCTTGATGGGTGCACCATTCTCGGTCAGTCCGTGCCCGGCGGTAGCGCCGCTCCCTACAACCTGGGCGGCACTGCCACCCACGAGGTTGGTCACTGGATGAACCTCTACCACACCTTCCAGGGTGGCTGCGCCGCTCCCGGCGACATGGTTGACGACACTCCGCCCGAGGCGTCAGCCGCTTCCGGGTGCCCTACCGGCCGTGACACCTGCTCCGGCGGTGGCGTTGACCCCATCCACAACTACATGGACTACACTGACGAGTAAGTCTTTTCTCCAATACGATGTATGACATTGTGAATTGATACTAACCCGCATTCCAGCGACTGCTACACCGAGTTCACCGCTGGCCAGCAGGCCCGTATGTACAGCGCTTGGTCGACATACCGATCTTAAATGTTGATATGTCGAATATTGAACTGCATCGGATGACGTCTGTATAGTACTTGGTCATGAATTTTGGCGCAATAACGCAGTAGATATCACTGCACATACCCAGCCAATCTCATGAGAAATGAAGCAATGGATGTATGGATGTGTCTTACTCAGAACATACTAGATTATGAATATGATGCGTATAATATGTTGAGCGATGAAGCTTATCTACCGGCGGTATTTATGTTAGCACTCATCGTAGGTGGCATATGTGTCCAGTGTGTGAAGTCAAGAACCACAGCTGAGAGCAATGTCGAAAAACCTAAGTGTGCTCTAGCTGGTCTATATATTGTGGTGCTGAAAGCAAGAACCTTGATGGGTTGCCTGGGCTGAAATCACGACATAGATTGACAGAGTCCTAGAAGTACCATTGTACCTCGATTACATGCCACTTGAAGTCAAAGGCCAGCCGAATCTGTGAGCTGGATCCTTTTAGTACAATTTCGCCTTACAAGGTAGTATCCAAGCATAACAGTTGAAGCCATCATTCAACCTTTGCAATGCAATGCATTCACATGTGTTACTTCTTTACACTGAGGAAGTCGAGTAGTAGTCAAGAGTTTAGTGTAGAGCGATGTAGAGTATTACTCCAAGAAGTCAAATATATATAGTCCTGGCAACGCATTATCATTTACTTAATGGCTGATGTGCGCGGGGCGAACATCTTCCTCGCCTTCTTTTGACGTATAATCACAGGATAAACAAACCCATAATAGGTACCTTGAGTACCCAGTGGCTTCTGCTGTCAAACTTGAGCTGAGGCAAGCAAACTGCCTCCCTAGCAACGTAACTTGCCACTATCGGCCACAAACATCCATTCCACTCATCTTTGATATTTCCCGATATCTGCTCACCTTTTCACACCAACACCAACTGACGTAACCCCGCCCATCTCGCACTTCAAAACTCAGCACTCATAAAGTTCACGTTCGTCCTCTGGCAACATCTTTACGTTCTTGACTCCTCGCATCCTGACCCTTACGCGTCCTCCCAAGAAACAAGATGCAGTTCCTCATGACTTTCCTGCTCTCGGCTCTACTCCTGTTCGGCCCTGCCGGGGCAGGTTGGCGAGAGGAGTGCGATTTCGGCGGTAACGCGCAATACAATGTCCTTGACGGCACGCCCACCCTCAGCACTTATTGCCCTGACCATATCGGTCGCCAAATCTGCACGATGCTCGACCTCAGTCACTGCCTCATGAACTCCCTTGGTCATCTGACTGGCACGATCAAGTATGTCCCCCTTCACCCTAGACTCACATCCTACCATCAACGTTGCGCACTCTCGGTTCACGCCCATAACCTGATTTACTGATACAACGTACAGTGGACACTTTGAGCGAACCTGTGTCAATTGCCACCTTACTGGCCGCAATAATACAGTTCTCTCCTGCACTTGCCGACTGTTTGGCAAGGACGCGCCGTGGAATACCGCCGAGGTCGATCTAGGTACATTGCTCACCGCCGCGAAGTGACTTGTATCTGAGATTCTGCTGACACTTATCCTAACAGAGCAGGTTGTCGAGAACAGAGACGGTCATCTGGCTTGCTGGGATAGTGAGCCTGAGGAGTGCCCAAGTTTCGTCCCCCAAGACCCCCCAGGTGCTCAAGAACGCGAACATGAAAAGACCGAAATTCTCGCCCGTTAACAAGAGAATATGGAAAGTTTGCGTGCGGGGACAATGATACAAGCATGAGAGAGAGCTGGTTGCGATTATGGAACTACAGAGCCCGATCTTGTAATGGATTGACATTCGCGAGCAGCAACAGCAATTGAATGCTCATTCTCTTGATACACCAACTTAGCTAAGAACCAGCTTTGCAATGGAAAGAAGAGTTGTAACAGACCTATCAGCAAGTGTCCATGTAAAAGCGATCGGCTTGGCATTGTAGATTCTTCGGTAGATCTACCCGAACTGACCCCAACATGGATGTTGAACCCCGCGGAGCCCACCCATGCCATTAACTAACCCGAAGATCGTGAGAACCAGTAATTTACCACCAATGATGGCCAAAGAGCGGGGAACCTGCGATCTCTCGTATATGAGGAGCTATGTGTATGCTTTCGACTATCATATGATGCAGCGTTTCATCGCCATTGTCCCACTAAGAGACATGAGCCTGTCATGCCAAGATAGTTGAGTCCAGATTTACAGTCAGCGGTACAGTTTCAGTGCGGTTGGGCTATCAGTGGATAACTCATTTTAAGGATGAGGTCAACACTCATCATAACTATCATAGTTGGCGGCTACCTGAAACCGTCGGATGCAAAGTCCCTCTGGTCAAGGAGCCCAGCAGGTTATGGTCCTGACGATTCTGATAACTATATCCTCAAAACAGGGTATCCTGTTGGAAACGGGAAGCTTGGAGGTTGAGAGCGTTCTACCACTCTTGTTGCTCCTGATAATGCTAACCTTGTGTTACCCCAGTTATCTCATTTGGACCCCCGGCCGCCGAAAAATTGAGCCTCAATGTGGACTCTTTATGGTCCGGAGGACCGTTCGAAAACTCCGTACGTCACACGGCATTGTTCCTGTATAATGTTTTGCTTCGGTCTGCTAACTTTGAAGGCGGTAGAGCTACACCGGTGGCAACCCCGCCGAGCCGAAATATTCGGCATTGCCAGAAATACGTGCGACTATTTTCCAAAATGGAACTGGTGGTATGAGCGTTGACAACTTGAAATTCACACTTTATATCTGACGGAAATGCAGACCTCTCTCCTCTCCTTGGCACAGGAACAAACTATGGCTCCAACAGAATACTGGGAAATGTTACTATCGCCATCCCCGAGATTGAGTCCTATAGTCATTACAAGAGAAGCCTCGACCTAAAGACAGGCGTCCATGCAACACAGTTCACTTCCAACAAAGCGAATTTCACAACTTTTCTATTCTGCTCATATCCCGATCAAGTCTGCATTTATCATATCGAGTCAATGGGTGCTTTGCCTACTATAACAATTGGCTTTGAGAATCTTCTTACCTCCCAAGATCTTGTTACAACCGCCTGCGGCAATAATTCAGTCCGGTTTGAAGGATACACACAAGCCGGCTCACCGCAGGGTATGAAGTTCAGCGCAATCGCGAAAACTCTGGGTGGATCTGCAATCACTAGCTGTTCGGAGTCGAGTAACCTCGTTGTTCAATCAGCAAAGTCACAGAGATCGCAAACTATTATCATAGCAGCAGACACGGACTACGATCAAAAGGCGGGCAATAGAGGAGATGGTTACTCTTTTCGAGGCCAGGATCCCACACCGGCTATTTCCAGCATTGCCTCTCAGGCGCTATCTAAGAACTATCAGAATCTACTTGCCAGACACTTGAAAGATTATCAAGTGCTCGAAGGGAAGTTCAGCTTGGAGCTCCCGGATCCTAACCACTCGTCAGAACTCGAGACAGCAGTCATCCTCTCCAGCTACAACTGGACGGGCTCCGGTGACCCCTTTCTAGAGTCATTGTTATTCGATTACTCCCGTCATCTTCTTATCTCGTCATCTCGGGATAACTCACTTCCGGCTAATCTGCAGGGTCGATGGACCGAACGCCTTGATTCCGCCTGGGGTGCCGATTATCATGCAAACATCAACTTGCAAATGAACTACTGGGCCGCCGAGCAGACCGGGTTGGGTGAGACAGAGGTAGCTCTTTGGAACTATATGCAAGACACTTGGGTGCCGCGCGGAACTGAGACCGCCCGGCTTCTCTATAATGCCAATGGTTGGGTGGTACACAACGAGATGAACATATTTGGCCATACGGCAATGAAAGAGGACGCTCTATGGGCAGATTGTGAGTCACGCCTGGTTACTTCGTAGTTCAGCATCCCCGCTAACAGCCGATCCAGACCCGGCAGCCGCCGCATGGATGATGCAGCATGTGTGGGATCACTTTGAGTACTCCCAAGATATTGATTGGCTACGAAAGCAAGGTTATCCGCTCCTTAAGGGAGTGGCCCAGTTCTGGGTGTCACAGCTTCAAGAGGACAAGTTCTTCGACGACGGGACCCTCGTAGCCAACCCTTGCAACAGCCCCGAGATAGGCCCTACAACATTCGGATGTGCACATTACCAGCAGCTCATTCATCAAGTGTTTGATAACGCACTGTCCAGCGCTAGTGTTATCGGAGAAACTGATCAGGCTTTTCTAGACGATGTAGCTTCTAGCCTCGCAAAACTTGATACTGGAATCCATTTCACGAGCTGGGGAGGTATCAAGGAATGGAAGCTTCCAGATTCATACGGTTATAATAACAAGACTACTCATCGACACCTCTCGCATCTTGTCGGGTGGTATCCAGGTTACTCTATGTCATCATACGCCGGTGGTTACAGTAATACCAGTATCCAAAGTGCTGTCAAGGAGACACTAATCTCCCGTGGTTTGGGTAACGGAGACGATGCGAATGCAGGGTGGGAAAAGGTCTGGCGCGCTGCTTGCTGGGCTCGGCTGAATGATACGGATATGGCCTACGAGGAACTACGTTACGCAATCGACACAAACTTCGCTAATAATGGCCTCAGTATGTACTCGGCGCTTAACCAACCGTTTCAGATCGATGCCAACTTTGGGCTAGCTGGCGCTATGCTAAGTATGTTGATTATTGACTTACCGGTAACACACGGGGCGAAGAAAGAGAGGACCGTGGTGCTTGGACCGGCTATCCCTTCTGCATGGGGAAATGGAAGTGTGACTGGGCTGAGAGTTCGAGGTGGTGTTTCCGTGAATTTCAAGTGGAACGGGAATGGGATCGTGACCGAGGCAAGCCCAACTCGTCCTACGAGAGATAGTAGCACGATTATATTCGTGAACGTGAGAGGAAAGAGACTAGCTGAAGTCTAATCCCCTGTTTATGTGTACCTGAGAATTCACGTAAGATAACAAGATTCTTTTCGAATTCACATATGAAGGGAGACGTGAGACACCAGCTGACTTGTTTGCTGCTCCTCACCTATCATACGTGCTCCAGGATTGATTTGGTACAATCCTTGAACGTGTACTACACACACTGTAGGGGCCCTCCCAGCAATGCAGACCTATAGACACGCGGTGTGGTTGTTTGTTCTGGCGGTACGTCAGTTCCACCGCTGGCAGACTCTGTTGAAGTAAGGGAGATGGCTATACTCCACTCTAAATACATCTCACATATCACATGAATCACCTCTCGCCTTCAGAATTAAGCCTTCTCGTCCAATCATCCAAAATGCGGCTACATTTGGCCACACTGGTACCTACCTCCACTTCCTTGAGCAGGTCTCACTTCCTCTAAGCGCCTTCTCGCTATAGCTGCCGTCGCTCTTTGCTTCTTTTTAAAATATTGAAGTGTTATATGAGAAATCCCTTGGGAGTATGGTGCGCGCGGCATTTTTAGCATAGATTATTCTGCATCATAGCTTCTTGTCGAGCACACTTTCACTGAGAATGAGTTTTAAGGTTCGTGTTGATAGATATCTGGCCAATCTGCAGATGTAGACATAAGAAAATAGACATAAGAAAAAGGGGTTGTAGCGGTAACGCCTGACAAGCCCCCACGTATACGCTATATCGTGCCCTCGTAGTTATACCTCTGGCCACATGCCTGGAATTACAGGCCAGTTTGCAGCGTCGCCCAGGACACGGAGTCGCAGCCGCTTCTTGGGAGCACTCGCCTGATTGGGCAATCTCAGCGGGCTGTCAAGATCTCGTGTAATTTTTCCAACGCGATACGGTTTCTGCAGGGCTTTGTATCTCGTAGGCGGCGATGGCCTCGATGGCGGGACGAGGAATGCTTTAGCCCGAGTAGTGTTACAAAGTTGAACTGGCTCAAGTGCGGGAACCAGGTGTCGAGGTGTACTCAGTCCGTTGCCGTTGAAACATTTGACTAGCATCTGAGCCGCAGAGGCACGCTCCGTTAAGTCGATCCTCGCCATGGGTCTGATCACATCTTCGACCTCGTTGACTCTCGATAGAACCGCCTTACAAATTTGTTCATACTTCTTCCATTTGTTTAATGCCTGTCGAAAATCATTGACGTCCAGTGTCCACAACATGGTAACAAAGAGTGACCAGACATCAACTTTATGAGTCTGTCTTCTTCCATAATAAATTTCCGGAGCCATGTAGACTGGAGTGCCTACATAAGTATCTGCAATGGGTCGATTATTGCATAGACCAAAATCGCCGAGCTGGAAGACATAGTTGCTCGACTTCACAACGTAGAGAACGTTTTCGGGCTTTATGTCGCGGTGGATTATTTTCTTCGTGGCTAGAAAATCAATTGCTTGAAGCATATGGTTCAAAACAATACCGGCGATCACTTTTGGATCGACCGAGGGTCCACCAGTTTCGAGTAGCGATTTGAGAGTCCCTTCTTTAAGGCCCATGAATATCTTGCAGACTACTGGGTCATTATCATCGAAGTTGATATAGTCCACGATATATGGCTGGAATTAGGTAAGCCTAAATGCAACGCCAACAATACATCATCACTTACATGGGAAAGCCCAGATAGAACCTCTATCTCACGCTTCAGCGCCGTCTTCTCGAGCTCTCTGGAAGGATGCTTGACAAGCTTAAGCGCCATAAGCTTCCCCGTGTCCACGTCAACAACTCTCTCCACCTTTCCAAATGCTCCTTCTCCGAGCAGTTCCCCGACAGGTCTGTATCGTATCTCAGATGACTTGGGTTCCCCTGTATGGGGTCTGGTCACCATTTGCGTTGGCTGAGTAGGGTCCTCTGCGCTGATCCCATCGGTCTCGTCAGTTTCGTAGATCTCATTGATCGTGCGTGCGATACGAGGGTGCACTTCGAGTGCATGGTGTTGGCGGTTCTGAACCATTTGCATGACCGGAATGGGGTCATAGTGCCACCTCAATTCGAATATGACAAGATTTCTCTTCTGCCCGCCCATGCCGATCTTGGTATTGGTGTCATTATTCACGACCACTTTGCGAGGTCGTCCATACCCAAACTGTATAGCGTTCTTCCCAAAGACTTGGCTAGACTGGCTGTGAGATCTATCGTAGAACATAACTACGTTGGTAGTAGGGTCAATTTCAAACGAGCATTGGACCCTGGAGATGATGGAGCCTGATACAAGAATATCTGCGTCACGACCTAGCGTCGCCAGAGTTGTAGCTGTATCGAGGGGTGATTTGGAACGGACATGACCTATATCGAGAACTAAGGTATCATCTGGCAACCTCGAAGCAAGGTGGGCGTTGCTAGGATCGGCGACTACTTCATGGGCTCTTGTATTGAGAGGTACAAGTGAAAACAGAGCAAGAGGGTGAGGTTGAGAACGAGACATTGTGCCAAGATGTACCAAGACTGGTACTGTGGCCTGCAGATTATGAATCTGAACGCAAGTTGATCCGAGCCTAACTATCGACATATGAAAAGAAGAAAAGCGAAAGTAAGAGCAAGCAGCACGGCAGATATATTAACTCAACTAACCGCCGCGGAAATGATTGGAGACCATCAGAGACATGGCGCACAAGATCGGGTAGAACTGACTATGGGTTAGCTTGTACTTACCGCGCAAGGGATGAGCAGACACGAATTTAGCAAACATGACCACCCCCTATGTAACACCAGCACCCCCGGAGTTCTCCCGGCAAGGCCGGCACTGTCCTATCCTCGCGTCACCTATCAGAACTATCTATCAATCTCAGTTAATATTCTGTATTGTTTACTCAGACAAAAAAAAGGCAGCGCGTGTCAGCCATGGCCGACCCCATTCGAGATGCCGGTCTCTTCGTAGCGCATAATAGACTTGCAGCACTGGTTGAAGACCCGGAGCAGCCCGATCAGAATGAAGAACGCTATAGCGAGTCTCCCCCATCATACCGAACAGACCCATCCGGAGCCCCGACACGTTCTCAAAGCCCCGACGCACCCTACGAAGAACAGGACCCCGGGTGGCGAGAATACCAGTTATACACTGAGCATAGGGCGACATTGCCGCACTATCAATTTGAGGCTCAAGTTACAGAAGAGTGCCGAAATCTCTACAAGGCGAGCAATCCAACACGTTCATCGCCCAAGTCCTGGGAGATTGGCCAAGAAATCAAGGCCCTGGCCGTCGAATTTATCAAGGAACGTTGGGTCGAGCAAGGAATATGGAAGGATGAGTGGAATGATGGGAATCGCCCTGATGGATTGTGGAAGCACGAAGTACCACTTAAGTCCGATTCCGAGTCGGAAACTGATTCTGGAGCCGAGGCTGGACCTTCGAATATTTTCGCTCCTGGCTGGATATCACCGGCAGAAAGACGGAGGAGAAAAGGGAAAGAGAAGGCGACGCAAGACCCGAAACAAATTGGAGAGAGACGCGCGGTACTCGAGCGTGAACGCGAGGCCTCCCAACCTTACTACCAGTTCCTGTGGCAGGTGTCACAAGAGCGGGGACATACCCAGGGCGCTAAGGAACTCGATGAGCGCACGGCGGACGATCTTCTCGCCGTGAGCACAAGAGCTTATGAGAGGGTCAAGTGGAAATGGATTGAATGGGGTATCTGGCATGATAGATGGGGTATACTGCCAGGCATGTGGTGGAAGCATGAGCGGCCTGTCCAAGAGTTGCTCGCCAACGATCCCATTCTGAGCCGAGCAAGGGAAGTCGAGAGTGCTGGTCAGGACGACAGAGGATCACCTGCCAGAAGACCTCGTTTTAACTTGTTCAGTGGATTCCAGCGCCATGGCCACGAAGAAAGACGATCTCCTGCTAGAAGGCCTCCGGGCGGCCTATTTGATGGCGTCGCAGTTGGAGAGTCCCAGCAACATGACAACCAAGAAAGAGAGTCATCAGATTCAGGGTCTCCCGGAGGAGTATTGGACGGTTACGTAAGTAGACCCAACCAGGCCTTTTTAATTCCCAGGCCCCAGCGCCACGGCCAGTGGCGCATCAGAGAGGACGGGCTACGAGTGTGGTCGCCAGCAGAGGCTTCGACGCAGTATAGCGAACAGATGCGGGAAGATTCACCAGATGGAAGTGTACTCGACCATTCCAGTATTGCTAGAGGTCCGGAGAACTCGCCCGTCCACGGGTCACCCCCCGGCGAATCACCCGCCCCTGATCTGGAAATGAATGACCCCGCTGAGCCATCGTCGCCTATCCCAGTAGCACCACGAAGAAGCAAACGTTTGCAGGAAGCTAGGCTCAACGCAGGCCGAGAGGTGATTGAAGTTGTTATTGACGACCCACCGAAACCTAAGGCAACAAAGAGGAAGAGGGCTGGCACTAATAACCGAAAAGCGTCAAGCTCAGCAAAACCCCAAGGAGTATCAAAAGCAGAAGGTTCAACCAAGAGGAAGCGGCGGGCAAGGAAAGGTTGATGCCGTGCGTGAAGAGGTTTAGTTGTCGAATTTCATCAAGTGCAATGTAGTTAATTATGTTTCCGTAAGGACAAAGTCTAAGCTATGTATAGAAGTGTGGGCTTCAGGCAGCATATATTTGCTGAGCGCTGTTACATAAATTTCATCATGCTATCGCATTTGTGCAGTGTAAACTACGGTGTTCATTTAACATCTTTACTGTTGAGTAGGTTACAACACCTGGCTCGACAACTCATACCCCGCATGATGAGATGATTAAGTGTTATTTGTTCACTCGAGGTGCTACAATGGATGAAATCTCTGCTGAAGTAGGCATCCCTTTAACTGCAACGAGAGCACTATGTGTCTGTTGAGCAATGCCACCCTGATAACGAAGTAACATAAAGGGTATGAAGAATCAGCCTTTAATACAGTTTTAATAGCACAGATCAAAGAGACATCTGTAGTGCTATAATATAAGGACCTCAAGTTGATTCTGCGGGAATGATATACTGTAGATGATATGTCAAGCAAGCAGAAACAGACTACTAGTTATGCGTTTTTTGCTACCAGCTAACACAGGCAGGTTCAGGTGAAACCAATTGTACCTTGAATTTGCATAACCCAATTAATTCATATTTCTTGCTCATGTGTGAGCTCCGGGCGCGGTGTTTCGGCGGCAGTTGAAGGGATAGTCAGCTCCACTCGCTTGAATTATACACGAGCATGGATGTAAGTCAAGGGAGTGCAGCCACCGTATCAGCATCTAGAATCGTGTCATCCAATCATTCACTTATTACTCGGTTTCTTTCCTGTCTCGCCCCTTCATCAAAATCTTGATCCAATCATAGCAACTTACTCTTGCACCTATTTGGCTAAACCCGTGTTTGCGCAAAGCGAAGTACGTCAGGGAGTAACCTTACGTTTGTGTACATAATGAGGGCACTCCGGCCTATACTCAGAAGTAAGTCCATTCCTACTATTACACCAACAATTCCCTCAGTGCAAGCTAGTAAGCGCTTTGTTACCCAAGAACTACGAATATACAGAACCTTACGCTGACCTGAGTAAATAAATCTAGGTCATTACTACATAGCCTCAAAGGTGGAATCTGGCAACCCATCTCGCTTACAAGGAGTGAAAAGCTAGATCAAGATCAAAACAAAGCACCAGCACAACATTTGCATGCCAAACCCAGCGAGGCACCATATCAAGAATGGCGCAAACGACTGCGTTCACTATATTCGGAAAACTTCCTACTGAGCTTCGTTTGGAGATCTGGGGCTATGCTGTTCGCGTTCCTCGGGTTATTCACGTCAATCCACTGTCCAAGTGGAAGCCACCGGAAAGGCAGGGATTAACTATCAAAGTCGATGGAGTTATGCGGGAACAAGTCTGTCCACTTCTGCTTGTCAACTGGGAATGCAGGAACGTTGCGAAGAAGGGCCTGCTCCTTTTCGATATTTCAATGTACACTGACGAAACTTATGTTGTGGATAAGCACGGCATCCCAGCTCACTACTTCGCCATTCGCAAACACGATATTGTTCACTTCAGAAATTCCCGCGAACATTGTCTTGGCGAGATCACACGGATTCGAGGTGAATCTGAAAAGATTACCAACGTTATGGTCGACTTAACCGTTGACAGAAATTCCGGGTGGTGGCATTGGGTGATTAGATTTGCGTTTAACATTACTGAGCAACTTGGCAATCGGCAGTATCTTGAGAACCTGTACTGCCTATGGTGGAATAGCGGGCGTCAAAGAAACGACGCATTCGAATTAGACGATCTCCACAAGTTTTCTACGGAACAATTCCCAGAGCACAAGGAACTGCTTTTGAAATGGGAAAGGTGGTCTCGATGGAGTCACGTTCAATTGATGACAATTAATATGGACTCTTACGATGATTACCACGATTTAACTAAAATGTGGAAGGAAGTAAGCCTTCGTTGACAACGGAGAGATTTATGATTGGCTGTTTTCAACTTTGAGGGCTGAGCGGAGATTTATGGCGCGCTTTCGTTTATAACATGCCCTCATCCTTCGACGGGAATGGTCTCCTACAATGTACAGTATGGTTAGAATATTAGACAAATACCGACAAGAAGTCAAGCATTGACATTACCTTGCACATTCTACCATTTTGCCCAACCCTGTCATAACCCCAGAGTAGATAAACTTTGAGGAGAAGGCTATGTTCTCAAGTCTCTTAGTCAATGACATTCTATGAGACGACGGCTGAGTTCTTGCCAGGTTATCAGATAAATTGTCGCCGTTCCAGTTCCGGGCTAAGGCCTGGATGCTTTGATTCAGATTTTCTCTACCTTGAACAGATTACGTGCGGAGGTAATATAATTAGTTAAACGCTTATATTAGGGGATATAGCCCCTGTCGAGGCGCAGCTTAGTATATCTTACTTAAGAATCACCGTTCTTCAGCTATCCTTCTCCGACGGCTTTCAGTTCCTCATCCTCTTGTTTGGTCTGCTTGTGGGTGTCAACCCTAATGTTTGGAGCTTCCTTGCTAGGCGACAATGTGGCAACATATTGGCGCGTTCAGGACCGCGGAACTGAATTGGGATAGTAACAGTGCCAGGGAAAATTGAGTAATAGGGGAGGACACATCCTGCCTATTGCTTACGCAGTCTCGCGACTCAATTGCTCGAGGTATAGCCATAATCACAGGAATCATTCATTCAAAGCGCTAATGTCTAGTAATACATGACTATGACGCTTCAAAGAAAGCCATATTACAGCAGGAAAATCCCAACACCTATCGCAGTGACAAGGGCGCCAAACAGATGCGGCAAGCTGCGGGCGCTAGCTCCATAGAGCGCAAAGTCCAGACACTTGCCATTCATGTCGTCGTTATCTAGAGGAATAACGACGAAGCTCTTGATATTATAAGGAGCCGTCCTGCAGTGATCGTCCTCGGAACTATGGCACGTCCAGCCAAACCACGGAAGCAATTCCTTCTCATCATCAGGACTGGAGGTCTGGAGGCAGTTCTCTCCATTATAAATGTTGACCCGCCTAGATGCCCAGGTGATCTTGCCATCTTCGTCGTCGTCCTGGCCCGTGGGATCCAGCTGTTCGTATCTGACATGCGAGTAATTGCCCTTCGGATCCCACGCATTTGAATTGTGGATTATCCATCGTATGGGATGACCGTCTGCACCGGTTGATGACAAGTTCACGCCAGTTGAGTTGTTGGCGAATATCTCGTCCAGGTTAAAGCAGGATTGCACGATGGGGTAGCTGCTTGTGGAGAAGGAAATTGCGTCAGAGTCATTGCCGGAGCATGTGTTGTCCTTATCCGGGTAGAAAGTAAGAGTGAGGTTGAGACTTTCGGACGGTCAGTACGGGTATAGCGAATGAGATGGGCAGAATTGTCACTCTTACCTCTGAGCAGCGACTAGTTGGGTTGAAGCAAGCAGCGCCAGACCTGCCGCCAGTACTGTTGATTGAAACATTGTGTTAGAATGTACTATTTACGGGCTCTGGTAGTGGTTTCAAGAACAACTGTTGAGCACGGGGAGGGATTTATAGTGTTGCTGATGGATAATACATTCTACAACCAGGCATTCGCTTCTCTTCGATCGGTTACCTCTCAGTGCTTATATATCAACATAATCTCGGCAGTTGGCGGATCCGCACCAAATCTGATGATCGATGCTCTGTTGGCTGTCATGCCAAGCGGCTGCTCCTCTGCTTCGCCGTTGAAGGACTTCGTACCGCGTATAATGAGATGAGAAGATGAGCTTATCCCTATATTTAGGGCTTGGCGACCCACCTCCCGCTTCACCTCCAGCCATGCGAGACCATGTTGCGGTGGCACACCGCATGGCAGACGTCATTTTCCTTGACAGGGTTGTTTTGGCAATTGTCAAGTCCTGGGGTTCTGCTTAGTACCGACGAGAAGGTGATACGTGTAGACGGCCTCATATAACATCTAGGGTGCATATTATCTTGCAATGTTCAGCACGAAGGCTCCGTTTCGCCAGTGGCATTTTAACTGTCAAATTGAATTGATGGGTCTCGTCGCCGGTGGTGAAGTTTGTTTAAAAGGTTGATTAAGTGTTCTGTATGCATAAGTACGGAATGCTTAACTGTGTCCCCAACACGGTAAGCTAAAATCTAGAGCAGATTACGATGCATCGCCAAGCTATGTACAAATGTGTCGTGACTGTGAGTGAACCGAGACGCGCCCGTGGCAGCTAATAGAAGCGATCCCGATTGGCAGATCTTGTGCCATCACCACCATAATTTGCCCTCATGCTTTAGAGAGATTTGCTTCCGCAGGGCCTTGAACGCATAATCCCTTGGGACCGAACCGACTACCGTGAACGGGGCAGTCCCAAGACTTCTCGACCGGGTTCCAACACACAACAGCCTGCATGTGCGGGCATATGGCGCTCATTTTGGTCACTTGGCCGTTCTCATCCTTGTAGATAGCCATAGGCTTCGATGCGGTAGGATTCAACACCCCGCCGCACCCAGGAGCGAGCTCCTCAATATCTTGAATGTCGCTCATCAAGAACCGCTTGTATTGCATGTTGGATATGACATCATGCGCCAGCATCTCAGGTGCCGACTTGATCATGCTCCCCACGCGTTTTGGTGAGTACAGCGCCTCCCAGTCGTTCGGCTTTCCCTCGATCAGATCGGCAATGAGCTTGCCCGCCAACACACCATGTGTGAGGCCATTACCGGAATCGCCAGTGACAATGTAGACGCGCTCATTGCCCTGGTTCCTACCAATGAAGGCCATATAGTCAACCGGCTCGAAGATCTGCCCGCTCCATCGGTAATCGACTGCCTTGGCCTGTGTGAAGCGCTCGCGAGTCCACTGCTCGAGTTCCTCGAACCGACCCCGGGCTTCTTCCTGGCCGACCTTGTGGTCGCTACCGCCAATGACCAAGTAGTCGTGTTGATCGTCGCAGCGCGTGATACGTACGTACTTATACGGGTCGGCATTGTCGTAGAGCAGACAGTCCTCGACTGCGCCCTTGGGGACGCGCATGGCGATTGCATAAGTTCGGTACCATGCCTCTTGCACGATAACGCTCAATTTCTGTAGCGGTACATTAGTGGTTTCGACAGCGTGCTCACACTGTATTGTGTTGCCGGCCTCGGTTTGGACTTGACAGTACTTGTGGCCGAGACTAAGAACTTTGACGCCTTTCTCCTCGACAGACATGACGCGGGTGCGCGTGTAACATTGGAAATTTGGCTGTTTCTTCAACCAAGCGAGAACGCCTTTGCAGTACTTGGTGGGATGGAAAGTGGCTTGTCCCTGAAAAATGGCACCTCCTCGCTGGTCGGGTTTACCATCCCATCCCTTCACCGTGAGCTCGGCATCGAATTGCGCCTTGAGACCAGCTTCATTGGATGCGTTGACCATCTCTTGAATCTCCTGGATATCGTCGTCATACTCTTTCGAGCCACGTTCGTGCTGTGGAACCATGTATCCGGGGAGCAGACGGTACTCGCAACTAATGCCGAGTTCGCTGGCTATCTCGCCCACGCGATTGATGGCCCACTGGTGACTCTCGGCGGCGAACTTGGCACCGCTCTTGCCATGCTTATTCGCGATGTTCTGGTAGAGGTCATCGAGGGCGCTCGCGAGGTGCCCGGTAGTGCGACCTGTCTCCCCAGACAGGATATCGCGAGCTTCCACCAGCACTACCTCTTTTCCGCGCTTCACGAGCTCATAAGCGATCGAGATTCCCGAGATGCCAGCACCCACAATGCATATATCCGTCTCGATATCACTAGTCAGCGGCTTGAAATCTAAGCTGTTCGAGTAAGGGTCCTCGTCTATAACAGTAAAATGTTAACGGATTCCGATTCAATACATCCACGACATGAGACGATAAAACTTGTACTTTACTTACGGATCCAAACAGCGTCGGTGCTACCCGAGCTGTGATAGAATTGGGGGTCTGCAGTCATTGCGCGTCGCGTCGCGGTAGTTGAAAAGGGCACAACGCGAGGAATTGGCTTAGCAAGAAGTGCCGAGGCCCGTGGTATGATGAGGTTTGGACGTCGAACGGTAGAAAGAGATCGAGATGTTATCAAGGCCACTGGGCTTCGGGGTAATCTCAGTGGCATGCTGACCATATCCCCATGTACTACGGGATGGACATGAGTGGGTGGAATTCAAGGTGCAATAGAACAAACAGACAAACACGCGCGGATCATATACCTCACGAATACCGGGATTGTTTGGTGCTAAACACATGAGCACTGCATTTTCCGAAGTGTTGTGTTGCTCCGGGCAGGACGCTCCGGCTATATCTTGACGTCAACAATGACAGCATGACCTCAGGCGGTAGGTACAATAAGACTAGGTCTTCGGATTTTCAGAATTCTATATCATTTTCATGACACGAATAGATGTGCATTTACGCCGTAGTGGATTATCAACTTTGTAAGAAAACCATCATGAGTCTGCTGAGTCAAGGTCCAGACTCAAGCAATAGCATGAAGAGCCGACAAGAGCTGGGCAGGACCTTGTCAGATTTGGTGTATTATACAGGGTCTTTAATATCACCCAATAACAGTGTAATAAGGGCATAACCACTGCCTAATAGAGAAATTGAAGAAACCAGATTGGATAATCATGATTCTGAGGCGTCTGGTTGGCTATCGGGAGTTTGCAATCCACTTTTGATAAGGTCTGCCTTCAGCCACAGGCTTAGCCACCTAGTGCTGTCTACGCCTCAGCCCCCTTCCAGGGAGCGAGGAGCTCTCGAGCGCACGGAGGCGCTGCTTACCTGCTACTCGGTGACTAAAGCTAGTACTCTTTTCCCATCCACTCTACTGCGTACAACAGCCTTTTAGTTGTGCGATCATTCTCGACTGATGATAGTCCAAAGAATGCCCCTGCAAAGAGAACCCTGGCTTTATCATAGTATGAATTTCCATATCTCTTATTGACTTCTCGAGTACTAAAATTAGTTACTTCCTGCAGTTGGGAAACCGTTGGTTCCACTCCTGCAATGTCTCAATCAACCAAGAACCAACACTCCGGGATGGGGTACTATTCTCAACCCCCTCAAATCACTCCGTTTGGATGTCGAGGCTATCTCCCAACTTCGATGCGCTCAGCTGAGCCGAGAATCTCATTGAGTGCCCGAGTTATCTCTTTACCCATTCGCTCACCTGTTGAGGCAAACGGATGAGTGTTACACCATTGAATGACGCTCACCACAGTCACCATGCATCTTCTAATTTTCGGGTTAACATTCATCAAAGACGTAGCTCTGCTCGCCATATCATACGTGAGCGAATTCATTCATCCGTCGCAGAATCAGTGGTGATGCTAATCGTCTACTCTCAGTATCTTGGTCTCTTCGGATACAGACTCTTGCTTCATCCTCTGAGCAAGTACCCCGGCCCCTTCGTTGCCAAACTCACAGATGCCTATGGCGGCTTCTATTCTTTCAAAAGGAGCCTCCATTTAAGAACTTGGCGAGACCACCAACAGTACGGTAGGGTAGCGGCACTTCATCTCTACTTGCTGTGATTCTTCGCTCAACCACTCTAGGTCGCGCCATCAGGCAGGGCCCCAACAAGCTAGTGTTCAGCTCGATACAAGCGGTCCACGGTGAGTTTCACTTATCAATCGCCTTCTGTGGCAGTTCATGCCTACTGATCTATCACAGACATATACTTGAATGATGGCATTTCAAAATCGTTTTGCTATCAGGCCGGCAACGTTAATCCGACTACCACCAATGTCTTCAACACCATCGACAAGAGGGTACATCGCATTAAACGGCAACTCGTCGGCCGAATTTCTACCGACCGCTCGATCAGAACCCTTGAACCGAACTTGTCTCAACAGGTAAACATATTTATGAGGCAGCTTCTTTCATCATGTCAGAGGGACCCTAGCGCATTGATCAACATGTCTGAGAGGGCCAAGTATCTCGGCTTAGATATTGCAGCGTATCTGGGCTTCGGCTACGCACTTAATCTCCAGATCGACTCAACCTACCGCTACTTGGTTGATGCTATGATGATCGGTAGCTGGCGACTCAATATGTACATGCAGTTCCCCGCGTTGCGAAAGCTGCGACTCGAGATTCTTTTCTATCTACTAGCGATTATAAAAGGGAAGAGTTTCTTGCAAACACTTTCCAAGATGATTCAGTCGCGACTTGCGAAAGACACGAACGCGGAGCATGATCTCTACTCGTTTATGGCCGATGCACTCGAAGCGCCTCAAGAGAACAGGATTACTGCCAGCGAAATTTGGACCGAAGGTATCTTCTTCTTACCCGCAGCAGGAGACACTACTTCCACAGCGCTCAGTGCCTTGTTCTACTATCTTGCACGGAACCTAGAGTTTCAGCGGAAGCTGGCGCTCGAGATTCGGTCCACATTTACCAGCGGAGCTGATATAGGGGTCTCGCGCTTAGCTGGGTGTCAGTACCTCCGAGCCTGCATCAACGAGAGTTTAAGAATGTCACCCCCCGTTCCAGGCACACTGTGGCGCGAGCAGTTACCATCTGACGGTGGTAAGCCACTTGTTGTCGACGGGCACGTCATTCCTCGCGGCACTCAGGTTGGTGTGAATATCTACGCGCTACACCATAATCCAGAGTACTTCCCGGATCCATTCACTTACGATCCTGATCGGTGGCTATCGCCAAGCACCAAAGACAAGCCATCAGTTGGAGAAGAACCCCAAATCTCTGAGGTAATTTATCATTCCGCCTTTATTCCGTTCTCACTTGGCGCTCGCGGCTGTGCAGGCAAAGCATTAGCTTTTGCGGAGGTGAGCTTGGCAATGGCTAGAACACTGTGGTATTTTGACTTCGAGTTCCCTGAGAAGACGTCGAAAGACAGTACGCAGGCGGAATTCAGGCTTTTGGATGTCTTCACATCTAGCCACGATGGCCCATATTTGAAGTTCATCCCGCGTGGTGAGTGCTGGAAGGAGTTATTAAATCATAAATAGGTGGTTGGTCCCCCGCTTCGAGCGGCCTCACTCTCAAAGTGCCAATTATCCCTATACCTTTCGAATATCTACTTGCCTCTCCATAAGCCATACAGTCTAAATCACCGCAGATGTTCTTCATGATCCTAAAACTCCAGGCCAGGTATTCTATCGTTCTTCCTCTACACTCTTACTACAGCGATACGGTCATCGACTGTTCGGCGCCCAATCTTCACTAGGAAGTCTTCGAGCTCGAGGTCCAGCTGCTCTGTCACATCCTCATCCTTCATGTTGCCACTCTTCTCCAGAAGCGGCAGTGTGTCTTTAAAAATGAGCTGAGAAATAGCATGCCAGTAGTTGCCAGCAAACGTGAAACGTGTGCGCCGCACATACAGGGCTGTGATGATACCCATGAACACCGTATTCGTCACCGCCAGGGTCGCCACAGCCGCGAAGCCAGACCAGCGGGCTGGCACCAGAACTGTTGTCGCGAACGCTGCGTCAACAGGGCCCGGGACGTCGAACTTGGGTAACAGGACGTAGAACCACGAACGGGACAGCATCGCCAGGTAGGTGTCAACAGCGACTGCCGCGCGGGCTGTCGTATTGATGATGTGTTGAAAGAGCGCTGCTATATCATCTGACACGCCGCTCCCAAAAATAACGCAATGGTCGCACATGCCAGTGCTGGCACCGCTGACGGTGTTGCCCCAGACCACCGCCGCCGCACCGTTCCCGAAATTGGCTGCGCTGGCGTCAATGGCACTCCGTGATGAACTGCTGTTTACGTTGAAGCTACTTGGAGGAGCCGGGTCCCGTATCTCGCCAGTGATGGAGAGAATCCCCCTCTGTGCGGGGGTTTTGTGTGTGGCATCAGCGCCGAACAGAGTCTGCAGCGAGCCAACCTCGTATGACCGTGTGGTGGTATTCCATGGAAGGTCTGGTTCAGCCTGGCTGATCTCTCCAGTCATAGTAAGTGAGGCGACTGTTGCGTTTATTGTTGAGAAGCAGAGTGTAGTGTTCAAGAATTTTCCAGGCTCGATTTCGTGAGTGACCCATTCATCATACGACTTAGGCTTCCCCAGTGTGACTGGTCCAGACTGCGCCACTCGGTCCCAGTACGTATATGGAATGTTGGTTGCGAATACCAAGGCCGGCCAGAATCCCGAAGCGAAGTCAAAAGGACTACTGTGTTGGTCCCAGGCGGGCATGTCGTGCGAGTTATAGTTCACGTTAATGATGAGGTGACAGATAGCCGTCGGCCACTGCGGATACGATAGGGGGTCTTCGCTTGCTGGAAGAGAGCAGTTGAACGTCGCAGGCAGACAGAACAACCCGTCGTCCGAGCATTGCTGAGTCGGAGCTTGTCCGGCATCTTCAAGGGATTTATTGTACGCAATTCGGCCGGAGATCACGAACCTTGTTCCAGAGTCGAAGCTCAGTTCTGATGTTAGGGACGGTCGAACACAGGCCGTTCTCGAGACGGATGAGAACGCTGCGCCTGAGAAGTGTTGCAGGTTCACGCGATCTTCTTTCTGGTATGGGAGGAATGCTCGCCGCTTGACGCCAGTATCGGACACGCCTAGCCGATTAGGGGTTGCATCGGCCTGTGAATCTACCTCGCCGAACAACACAGTGGAACTATCCAGATTGCCGACAGTTAGGAAGGACCCTATCGTTGCAGCACCTATTGGCGATATAGCGACATTGACAGCCGTTTGATTCGAATTCTGCAGGAGGCGCATCATACCGAAATCAGAAATCAGTATTGTTGATGAAAACTGAAGTGCGAAGGCCGTGAGGGTGAGGATAAAAAGTAGCAATACCTCTACTTTCAGAACAATTGGCCTCATCCGATGCGACGACATCATGTAAAGGAATCCCATCGGTCCGCCATTGACGCTGCGGGTGACGGAGACCTGCGCGACCTGTGACACCGGCACACTTCGTCTTTCCAACAACAAGGCTGCCACCATGGAGGTACAGAGACCGGCCTGTGCAGCTGAGATAACGCGAAGTAAGAGAGAAGTCAAAGTCACGGACTGCGTTGCCCACCCATGCAGCATAATAGTTCGCCATGCTGTCAGTGCTTTAGCGTCTTGTTCGACGCGCGCTCTACCTAACCAGAGAAACAGCAGAAAGCCGATTGCGAATAAGGTGAGAATCGATCCCCCAAAGATGGTGATACAGCCGAAGATGCCGAGTGAATGTCGAAGAGGCAGTCTCGATGTGGTATCATGATCCGGGCCAGTACCGTCTTGGTCTTTCACTCGCGGAACAACTCCAGGGAGAGTAATGGAACCAGAGCTTCCGTTCAAGGTAGAAGTGAACCCAAAAGAAGAATGGAAGCCATTGTGAAGACGTGCTTCTAGCGGCGAAGGAGGACTAATGTTCTCTTCAGTCTCGGATACAGCTGGTGGCTCTGAGTTTGGAGTAGGCAGTTCCACCCTGTCTGCTGAGATACTCGATGTGCTGGTACCACCGCTGGTATCTGCATGGTGGCGGTTCGAGGAAATGTTGGGAATGACCCCGGCCGCGGACTCTTCCATTGTTTGGTGAACCTAAATGCTTATATTATGAATATCTAATAAATATGGGATGAGTTCGCTTTGAAGAGCTTGAGTGAATTATAGCGGCAAGCTGCCAATAAATAGATTTGACGTCGAGCGATGAATACAGCCATATCTAGATCTGCTCGCCATTAGTAAAATAACATACAGTTATCACATCAAGTTACACAATCTTGTTGCAGGGTGTATTGTCCATCCCTACGACAAGAATGATAGGCAAGAAAGGGGTCAGTCAGCCTTGCCTGACAGATGCTATAGTTACCTAATACCTCGACGTCGACATCGGCGAGCACATCGCCATGTGGTGCACAACAAGCTCAAGTCCTGCAGCAGCCTATCTCGATCACAGACTAACGAGTAATTTCTCACATGACAGGTAGAACATGAAACAAGTATGGCCTATTTTAGATTATTCAGATAGCTACAGTTGCACTGTGGTCGCAGCCCCCAAGTTATTGTGCGACTTAATTTGCCTGAGCAACAACGAATCACAGTCTAAAGGGCTGCTCAACAGCAATTAACGACTTCCGTAGCCCCCAAATTACGTGTTTCTTCACTATCATTTCCCTATTTTTAGCCGGTGTCCCATTGCTACGGGCCACGTAGTCCTACCTCTGGAGGAAGGCAGCTGAATTTCCTCTCGAATCTTGATTACTAGCTGTGCATCGGGAGATCGACGGCGTAGTAGTAATTGAGATAAGCGGCATGCAGCCACAGCGAGGCTCTTCTATATACTGTACCTTGTACAATTCTGCATCTGACCGAAGTGCCTTACTTCTGAAATGAACTAAGCGAACATACGCCCACGTATCGCAATGAGGGAGTCCTACCCCTTGCGCCAGGAGACACTACCCAGCAGCCAGGTGCCTAGGTAGACTTCCCCTCGTCTACCTCTTACTTCACATCACTAGCACTTTCAAAGGGTGTAGAAGCTTCTCATTACAGTCATTAGAACAGACGAGCTATCGAGCCTCATAAGCAGGGCGAAGGAATTATGTGCCTATTTAGTGCTACGCTAAGTGCCCAATCCTCTTTTTCAAGCAGTCCTTGACTACTACATGCAGGCCGATCACGTTTAGGTCATTAATATACCAAATAGCCAATCAGGGACCCCAAACTGACCCTCGTTCCCGGCCCCTACTCTAACACTGTGATCCATGTTGGCATGAGTTTGACTTTTTCGGCTCTGAGGGCCTGTTCAGCCATTTCCATGTCTTCATCATGATTGCAGTCCTCGTCTAAACAAAAGTGCCCGTATCTGATGGGGGTAAATGAAATAGCCTGACGTTCACCCGCAGACGAGTTTACAGAGCTGATCCAGTTGTGCAAAATAGAAACGATTCGCAATGCCGTAAAATGTTTTAGCTCTTCGGGGTGTACCTCGTCAATGGTAATGGTGCCGTCTTCAATGCGGGTAAAATGCTCCCTCATCTCGGGAGTGGTGGTAATGCGGAGCTCCTGTAGTGTGGACCTAGCAGGCAAGAGTGCAGCCACAAAGTCGCTTGGTTGCGCTTCGTATCTGTTCTTGTACCACTGCTTATTCAAATCCACATCTGTTTCAACTGAGCGATACAAGAATCTCTCAAGCTTCACACACCCGGCCAACAAGTTGCGTATGGCTTCCGGGGACAACAGACTGTTCCCTAAGTGAATCGAGCGGAGATTAACGAGCTGTAAGGGTTCAGAGCAACCTGTACAATTATTCAGGTATAGCCTCTCCAGAAAAGGTGCTGCATGGAAGAAAGGCGCGAAGTCCCGCATATCATCCAGTTTGCAGCCGAGTTGGCACAGAGGAATGTAGGCGGAGTTCAATTGGGCCTTTTTAAGCGATAGCAAGGACTGGGGTGGAAGCTGAGACAGATCGAACTCGTTCTGAAGTTGGAGGATAGATAGGTTGGGAAGGTTCATTAGAACGAGGACTAGTAATTCTGAAATCTGCTCCCGGCTGTACACTTCGGATCCAGAGACAAGCCATCGACTCGGTGGTGGGCGGCCCAGTCGGTGTGCTGCCGTGTCCAGTATCTCAGCATCGCCTTCTTCTACTCTTAGAAAGGGGTAAAAATAAGAAAGCCTAAAGAAGCCTTCCCTCGCGGCAAGACCTGGATCTCGAAGGATGTCGCGAGCGTAGCGTACCAAGTAGACACGGAGTGTTTCGGGTAACGGGGATGTCCTTCTGAGTTGACTGAGAAATGGGGCAACCATGCTATGTAGGAACTTGCATGAGCGACTCAGTCGCGCAAGCCCTCTCCGACAATTGGTGACAACATTGAGATCATCGTAGATGCGTATATCATGAAAGAGGCAGCCATTTAGAAGCTGAGTACAAATTTCTCTGATGAGTTCGATTGGGAGACCAAGCAAAGGGGATGATTCCATGGCGACGAAACGATTGAGTAGGTAGAAAGAATTGTAAGATTTTCAGGCACACCGCTTGTTATTTATCTTGGGATAAATACAGGCAGTTATCGTACAGAAAACCGGTGCCATTCCAACGCTCAAAGCCTCTTGGTAGCGAACGCCACACGCGAACCTAATCGAGGTACGTTTGAAATTGCACTATACCATAGAAAGCTCATCGCTCAATACTTAAGTATACTAGACACAGTGTTATTCCTACTGCCAGAGCTAGAAGGAACAGTTGGTCGTGATCGCGAGCCGTGTCACTCCCCAGCCATTATTTCACTTATTTTTATCTGCCAAAATGTATCAGAGTTGCTCAATGGGGTCCGCTACTAATAAATAAAAAGGAAGTTGAGTTGGACATGGAGTTATATTCGTGTTTACAGGCGGTAATTCTAATTCAATAAGTGTTTAACCGGAAGCTGTGGCCTTGACTTTCACTCCGAACATTGTAGCCTCTATTTCTGCATGGCATCAATCCATTCCAAAGCCTTCTTGGGATCGAGTCTGAGCTTGTAATCAGGTTCAATGGCTGTGTTCCGCACGACGCCGTCTTTATCAACCAAGAGTGTGGCCGGGATCGGCACCTCCCAAGTACCATCGCCGTTGCGCTCGTTGAGGTCGATTCCAAAGGATTTGTGCAAGTCCTTGGCGCTTGATTGGTCGTAGACGATACCCAACTTCTTGGCAAAAGCATTGTGCAGATCGGTGAGAACGGGGAACTGGAGAGCATGCTTCTCAGTCGTGGTCATGTTGTTGTTGGGTAGCTCTGGAGAGATGGCGACGAGCGTGACGCCCCTGGCTTGAAATTCAGGAAGATGCTTCTGCAGGAATGCGATAGCGACATTGCAGAATGGGCACCACTCGCCACGGTAGAAGGTAAGGAGAAGAGGCCCTTTGGCGAGCAAAGACTCGCTGGTAACCTCCTTTCCCGTGGCGTCTGTCATGCGGAACTCGGGAAGCTTATCGCCGACCTGGATCGTCTTAGACGGATCCCACGTCGACATGAACTTAGCATGTCCATCCTCAAGCTGCTTACGAGCAGCCTCCGGGAAAGAGGCTGTTCGGGCAGTCATCTGCTCGAGCTGCTCTTGTTGACTCATGATGGAATTGTTGAACGATTGTCGCTATTTTAAGTGTACGAGAGAGATTGGTTTGATATGTGAGGTCGAGACTAGCAGGCCAGTGTATTGGTTGTTGTTCTGAGGACCAGTAGATTAGGGAAGAGAAGCGGCATTGTATCCCCTTTTATATATGATATATGTGCTTGATCGTTGCTCTCTTGTGAATGATATTAGTCACTCCTCCTAGTGCTGTTTGGCTGATTGGTAATTAGTGTTCTCAATCGACAAAGCTAGAACCCGCCACGAAGACTGCAGCATAACTTCCTGACCTCACCAGTCATCCTCTTGCTAAGAATACATTCTCTGTTACTTCACGGAATGAAGCCGAAACACCACAACACAGCATTATCCCATGTGGAGGGCCCCACGATCATGCAGCCCCCAGAGCTAAGCAGGGGGACCATTGTCCTAATCGGTATTAGTACCGCCAGTCTGCTGGGATCGTTTCGGCACTGGAGAAGACGGACTGTCAAACATCTTACGCCTTCTTTCCATTCGCTCTTCTGCCTAAGATTTTTAGTCATCTATCTCAACATCATGGCCCCAATATCTACGTCTTTTTAATTTTGATCGGCCGAATTCTTTGGCCTGCTTTCCGCGCAAAGGATCAATTATCTTCCTAGTTAAGCTCGATACGTACTATGTGTATTCCCCGCCAGTTCTAGAAACATTGAACGGAGTGTCCCTCGAGAGTTTAACAATTTGACCGATTGGAAGAACATTAAATTGCCAGTCGATTGACGATTTAGAAACGAACTGCACAGCTAACCCAGCGTTTAAGGCTCTCAAATCATTCAGTTTTCGCAAATTGTCTTCTAAGTGTCTACTGAACGCACCGACCTGTAGTACAATAGTAAATTCTCCCTGACAACCATGGCGTCTAGCCTTCAACCCCTGATTGAGCTTGGTAAGCTCCAGCGACCCCAAATCTCTCCCTGGCCCGGAGAGCTGTGATTTATAGCCACGCCGGTGGAGAATATGACGCAAATGAATTTTCATAGTCAATGGCACATATCAGCTTGGGGCATAGAAGGCGCGATCGAGGCTTTGCACACAGACTTTAAAGAGACTCTCCTTGCGGGTGACAGTTAATACTGGTTATAAAATTGTAACCAAGGTTCCAGGCAAGATTTATTGTGTAAAAATAAGAAATTAGACTGGCCGGACATAGAAAAAGTTAGTTAATTATTGTAACAAAAAAACGGGTATAGAAGGAATTGAACCTCCAATATTGGACTCGCGGGGAATCGAACCCCGGACCACTCCCATGCTAAGGGAGTATTATACCACTAAACCACAAGCCCGCTATCGACCTTGTCCAACGGATGCAAATCAAGCACTAATTGTGATATATCTAATTAGCCACGTAAAACTTACGTCTAGTTCCTGATCTGAAGTCTGTAACATCCTTAGAAGTTCAGGTGTACTTTCTGATCATTATGAATAGAATCTAATTTTCTCTTGATGATGGCGCGGAATGGTGAGCAATGCTGTTGTTACGCGTATACAATACGGCACGATAAACGATCTTAGAGGTGGCTAGGCCTCAGTATCTGAACGCTGTTCAACCGTGCTTAGTGCACTTTGTGGTGCTTCGATTCGAACGACACAAGGCATGCAGGGTCTTGAACGCTTCCAATGGGGATGACCTGAAGTGGCTCTTATTTTTCCTTTCGACTTATGCTGTATACTTTGAAAGTCTTGATGGAGGATGTTAAGGCCTCTATTTACTCTTTCAAGAGTATGGTATTACCTTACATTATGGTATAATGCGGAACGCGTGATAACCTGGCGTCGTCTCTGAATGCAAGCTCCTCATACAAATCGGGCCATATTACTAGTAGAAGCTCCTCTGAAGCTTCAAGTTGTCCCACGGAGCGGAGTTGATATCGCCAGACCGGCTGTTCATGGTGCAAACTTTAGTCCGCTTCCTTCGGCACATATTTCCTCATATCCAAAGCATGCGTGTGAACCCCAGCAATTCCCATTCATTGGTATGGACGTACAAAAGGTAGTGTTACGGTGTTGGAAATTGGTGATTGTACAACGAGGGAATCCAAGACCGTTGTCATGAACCAGCTGCAAGACATGTCAGCTGCTGTTAAAGGGTCATGTCTCTACACTCATTCATACACTTCCTTTGACCAATCTGCGATTTTTCCCTGTCAAATATTCCTACCTATCTATCACTATGTCTCTTTACCAACACTAATAGCTCGGGAATTCCATCAAGGCTTCCGAATATACTAGTGAGAATCCATCTTTACCACGAGGTACTAGGAACAGAGAATCCACCGCTGAATGAAGCGCTGTCGTATACATGAGATCCGGAAGAAAAATCAGCTGGAACACAAGTCTGCTCTACAACAACCCAGCACGTCGTGAGCACCTTCGTCGCTCAGAATTTCACAGTTTCTTTGGAGCACCAATATTGATATACCCGACAGAATCAACAAGTTCCGATTTTGGGCATTACAGAGTACTTGGCAAGTTGAGTTGTTGCGTTCTTTAGACTCGAGAAGAACAAGATCACACATATCTCAGAACAACTAAATAACATATTAGAAGAAAGGTCGAAAGGATATAGAGTGGCCGTCTCTTTATGCCGCGGTATCCGTCCTCGCCCGAAGCCACTTCCAGAGGGCGGCGCACTCGGAGCAAGGGAATTCGTGGTTTTCTGAGAGCGTATCAGGGACGTCAACACAGTCGCACCCTACTCGATTATAATATTTCATCTGTCAAATATGCGACAACAGAATCGACATAGCGAGTGCTTGAATGCTCGGGATAAGGTTTGAAGGGTTCTCGTTCAGCTGAAATATTCCGATATTGAAACTAGACATTATCTCTGTCTGTGAGACGATTCCTTCAAAAGTTTGATGAATGCCACTTTGAAACAGATCGACTAATACAGGGTATAATTCGTCACTTCCCAATGCTTGTTTCACAAGTCAAATACACTTACACTTTCACTTTCGTCGTGGGCTTCAGACCTCTCGAGCGTCTTAGCAACTTAGCCACTGCATTTTGCCGATCTTCTTTGTCTGCCCATAAATTACCAACAGTCTATCTTTGCTAGGGGCCAATAGCGCACTGAGAATCGCCCTTAATAGAGACACTGAGGGAGCTAATGAAGCGAGGTACATGCAACATAAGTATTTCCGTCAGGTCCAAGTCGCCTGTAAGGCTCGCAGTTTCGTCGAGATAGATTGGTATAGCATCATTGAGCGCCCGCGAAGGGGACGACATAGCTTCTCTTCTTGGTCTCTCCAAGCCCTAGTTGTATTGTCTTGTAGCAATACGTTGTGTTCATGGTCTAAGCGAGGCCAGCCTATTCTTGGCCAACTCCCGTCTTATCTCCAAGACGTCAGTGAAAGGGTCTCGAGCGCGGGCCTTTTTCTTAAGAGCTACATGAAGTGGCAAGAGACCTGGAACCGGATTCATGAGGCCCAAGACTAGCACCTTTCATGTACGGGAAATTACTCTAGAGCATTTTCGCTAACTGTAATTTGCCTGAGGGCGAAGGATAGGAATTGTAACGGAATCACAAACAGCGTCCGGCTTTTCCGCGTTTGTCTTTTGCTTCGATTGTTGAACCTATTCAAGGGGACATAGAAAGACTCCCTGGGAGTAAGTTGCAGAATTCAACTGGGAGCAAAGATTTCAAATGGCACGGTTAGTATTTCACTGATATCGTGGATAATCTTGAGAGCATGTTCTTCTGATCAATCTAGAGGTGGCTAGGCTATTATTGACGCGAAGGTACTCTGTATCACGGACAATCTGTTTCACATGTCTGATGACCATATTAGCTCTGGTGAAGCTGAGGTAGATACATAATGCAAAACAACGAGGTGATGATAAAGAAATCAAATGCGCGAGATCAGACGCAGATTAGGTCAGACCGGACTCGACCTGGTCATGAAGTAATACGCAATTGAGGCACTTCGCTTTAGCGTTCGCAGCTAGCAGATAGTAATAGCTCTCCTTGTTATATACTTCCACCTCTGTCTTCGCATACAGTCTCATTCGCCGCACTAGAGGTGCGTATATGGGAAAGCATGTAGTGCATGTCGGCGCGGATATGTCTAGCCCTTACGTAAGTGGCTGGAGACAAGAGCCGGTGATTAAGCAGGATGACAGCCGGGATATCCGCATACTACCGGCCTGGGGGTGTCGCAACCAATGCTAGTAATACTCGCGCTGAGTAGTTAATAGCTGTGATACTCTTAAGTCGACAATAATGGAATAGCTCACTAAGAGGCCGACATCAATTCCAATCGCAGCTAGACTCGTTTCTGAGCCATACATTGTGCAACGTTCAGATATTGGCATGATTCCTCGTGGTCATGAACTTCATTATTCTGTACTACCTAGGCTGATAGCTGTTACAGGTCTCGCCGCAAACACTATATACAAACACAGCTTTAGTTATATTCGACAGAGAACTCTGTTCGCTGCATGATCTTCTTTTCTGGGGTATCCTCGTGAGGCAAGCTCCTTCCTTCCGGGTTGTTACCGCTTAGTGTAACAGTATACGGCTTTGCTTCATCCGGGATACGCAGTTTAGGGACCAACTCGAGTTCGTTGTAAGACGAGTTGTTGTCGGCTGAGTTATAGGCCGATGATTGCCTGCTTCGAGTTGACCAGGAACTGGGAATGAGGCTGGCCATCCATGAACCCATAGTCTCCAGTGTTGGTAGCTTGAAGTGCGCGGGAAGTTTCAGTGTTGGAATACAGCCCATGATGATGACAAGCCATTGTTCGAGGGCGGCTATAAGGTTGGTAAGGCTTTGATAGAATCGGGCAAGTGTGCCTGTCGCGACCAAGGGGTTGGTCAGACGTAGCAGGACTACCGTGATCTTCGTGACAACAATTCCCAGGGTAATTAGCGACAGAGCCAGTATTGTACCGAGAGCAACCTTGCGGCGTCGAGGCATGTTGAGTTTCGATATAACCAAGACCGGGAAGAGGACGAAAGTGAAGTCAGATATAGCATATAGGACTTGAGATCATCTGTCAGCCACCGCACGTTGGAATATTCAATCGGATACTGGGGAATCAACTCACATTGAGCAGCTAGAGCGGTATAAGCATAAATATAGGGATTCCAGCGTCTCGCCTTGACAGTCGAGTCCCAAAGCCCGCTCCAGGGACTGCATTGGGCGGCAAGAAAGATGATACTCAAGAGGGACAAGACGGTCAGAACCGAGGTGAAAATGATGAGGTACCATTTCAACCACCTTCGGACACCAAAGATCCGAACGAGCAGAATGGTGATGGATATTCTAGCTGTGCACGACACTAGAATACTGGGAATGCCCGAGACCCATCCCCATTTGCTCACTTGCATCCTCTGGAGCGGTGTTAATTGATCGTAAGCCAGGCCGCCGCCCCAGCTAGTAATGACTGTGAAGAAGGCTTGAAACGCGATCTGGAGAACCAGCGCTACAAGCATTATCCAGTCGTCGAGACTCCATCGTTTCGAGGTCCGACGTTTTATTAAGAACCGCGCGCCGACGATAAAGATACCGATTCCCGTGAGGGTGTACGTAAGTCCAAGACTAAGCGGCCCAATGCCTTGGCTGCCTGTACTGTCCGTAGGAAGTGCCATTGTGAGCGAATATAGGCGTTTCCTCACATGAAGCGCGACGTAGAGCTTGGGAAGACGACGAGGTTCTGTAACGGGAGGAACGTAAGCAAGGAATACCTATCCGGCTTATTGTAGTTCCAGAGTGGGCAGAAGCGAGCAGCCACAGCGTATGATTGCGACGCCGGCGAAAAACACCGTGGCGGGCCGACAACCGCACCAGGGTAGGATGGATTGGGAGGGGGAACAGGAAGGTAGAACAATACAACCCTGCAGATGTCCTAGGTATTATGTCTGGTACTGATAGTATCATCACCCTACCACAGTGACATCGAACAATCCTTTCATACAACCCTCTTGAGGGGAGGGCGTGCGAGGGCGTGATAGACGTTACAGTGCAGATGGGGTGGCGTAATGGTTTTAGATCGTGGGGCGCATTTGCTCACGATCATAGGCGAATATACGTAAAAACATATATTTATCCAATGCATTCGAATCCTCCAAATTCACATCGCACGTGTCGATACTACTGCAGCAGCCGTTTCACGCCGCTGTGCTGCATGAATTGAAAGGCAATGCAGCAATTGTCGCAAGACCAAAAAAAATCACCGTTGGAAAACGTACAGTACAGTAGCATGTATTACTGTACACTATTTTATGCAGCTTGCGTGAAGAACCCCCGGATTCTGCCCGGATATATTACTCTAATTGTTAAGACTCCTCTCATGGTACCCTGGCTTCTGCCCAGCCATCTGACCCGCCATGTCGATCAGTGTACATAATGCTTCGTCCAGGAGAGTGGCAACGTGTGTACTGTACTACAGTTCACCACATCACGGATCGTATCCTGTCGCGTCACCGACTTCAATGGCAATTCAGTAGGCCAGTTGATATGCTTCTCGAATAATTAGTACTGAACAACAATAGTCATACCTTATCAGCACACGAACGGCCAGGGTCATAGGAACCCGCCTCAGTTATCGGGTTTGGTAGCCCACCTAGGTTGGCCATGAAAAGGGCCTATTGTGGCCAGCATGTATCCTATGTACTAAGGCAATAAACACACCTTTCTGCCCACCCTCTTATGGCTAAAAGGACTAATTTATAGATCTAAAAATTTAGCAGAAAAACAGCTTTATAAATATTTTCAAAAATAAAAACACCTTTTAAATATGCTAGCAAAAAAACATTATTAATCTAATATATACAACTAAGTACTCTGACGTGCGTGTGGCGTCTTCGCGCCATACCATACAGGTGATAGACTTACCTAACTTGGGCTGGACCTGGCCACAATAGGCTCTTTTCATGGCCAACCTAGGTGGACTAGGGTTTGGAAGGTTTCGGTGTGTTGACTAAAATAGGCTTCGGTGTGAGAGGGGCTTTTCCTCCAGTGACCTAAATATAGAACATGAGCAATTAATGTCTGTATCGTTTAGAGTATAGATCGTATCAGTATTCGCGTTATGCTGCTTTGCCAGGACCCAGGTCCAACTACCCAAGACAAAATGCTTGCCTTGAAATCTGGATATGATGAGATCTCGAGACTCCTTGTTAGTGAGATCGACTTTAAGCCCACTGGCTGGAGCTATCGTAATATCTTTGATTATGTACGGCATGAGCTACACAAGCCGTCGCAGCGCACAGGCCAAGGGCCTGACCTATACAAGCTAGGAGGAATTGTCAGGTTGGACAAGTAGGTAGGTACAAATAGAATTTTCTCCCTCGCACTTGAAATAATGACAGTCATTTCTGGCAGCTCTACATTAGCAGTAAGAGGCACAACACCTGTTGAGCTCGCTATTTCACCACGATTCTAACCCCTTTGCTCCCCCACTTCGGCATTGGTCTTGCGAGGTCGACGATAAAGTCGACATCATCGCGAGTCGTCTCGAAGAGCTCTAGTTGATGCCTGCGGAAGATGGTCGCCAAACCGACATAAAGCTCCATCCATGCGAGATTAAGACCCAGGCAATTTCTTGCTCCGCGGCTGAATGAGACCATATATGAGGACAGCGGACGCAGACCTCCAGGGCCTTTTGGGTCTCCTAGCCACCTATCTGGCTGGAACTCGGTTGGGTTTGGAAACACTGTCTCATTCATGTGCATGTGATATGCATCCATGCTAACCGCTGTGTTGGGAGGTATTGTCCACTCTTGGTATTTCAAAGCGCTTAGTCGATTCACGCGTGGTAATCGCTGAACAGAACCGAAGCTCAAGCGTAGGGCTACCAAGGTTAATAACTTTCTATTTTTTCAATTGTTCCATTACGTACCTTCCATGATAACAGCGGACAAGTAAGGAAGATCTTCTAGCTCGTTCCATGGGAGAATATTTGCAGGGTCTGGCATTGCGGTTCTGAGTTCCGTGTCAAGACGCGACTTGATCGACGGGTTGTTCAAAATGTGAAACACAGCAACCGTGAGAGCCCACGAAGTTGTCTCGACAGCCCCGCCATTCACAGCCATTGCCTCTTGCTGTAACCGCGATAACGTTAGATCCTCGGGCGGTAGATCCGCCGATAACGCATCATGGAAAATAGTTGGGTGAGCCGGCTGCTTGCTGGCGACGTCCTTCTCATCCAGAAAACCTTGGATATACTGCGCCATTTCCTGTCGACAGTGAGCGAAGGGCATTAAGTGAGCAAGAAGGCGGACCGCCTCATACCTTTCGGAACCTCAAAACGGGCTTGAAGGATGGCGCTAGAACAGCAAGTACAGCGTCAGGGAACGAGTTGAGCATTGTGACGAGAAATCCAAAATGCGTCATAACGTGAGACGCATTGACGGCTTGCGTAATCGCTTGTGCAAATGGTGAGGTGAAGTCCGGCGCTGAAGAGAACTCTGTAGGCCGAGCGAAAGCTATCTCCGTGATGATATCGGATGCCATAGCGCTCCACATGAAATTCACGTTGATGACCTTGCCAGTCCCCGCATACTCAGTGGATAGGCGCTTGGAAATGCCATCAATGATTGCTTGCAAATCACCATTGCGACTTCTGATGCGCGCCTTGGAAAAGCAAGGCGCTATGGCAGCACGACGCCTCCGATGAACTTCGGCTAGACCTGTCTGTACCACGGCCTCTGGCACGCTGAACCGGTATCTAAACTTTTCAGTCTTGTCAATTGGTCGGTTGGGAGCGCTGTTGCAAAAGACTGTGTCATAGTATTCCACGTCGTCTATATGTATTTCATCAGGATTGATGCGAACAATTGGGCCATATCTCTCGTGCAGTCGACGTATCTGGAACGTCCACTGTCCACCACCTTTACTGAAGATATCGTAGTAGGCCTCATACCAATGTGTCGCAGCTCCAAGCTTAGGGCCCGGGAATTTGGCAAGAGGGTGAAAGTAGAGCCTGTAGACGGCTAAATAGACTCCTCGTACTATATAAAAAGCTATAAGACCGGCGGCGACATAGACGGGACACCGCTGGAAGACGCGCGTAATAGAGAGCCCATCCTCCATTGTTCTGGGTCGCTCGGCATAAGCAAGTAGACTTCGAGATGTTCTGGCTTGCGAGGTAAAACTCTACTAAAGAAGATCATTGTTAACTGGATGCCAAAACTTGGTTGCAACACCTGCTGGGTCCTTTTCGCGGCCCACTGATATGCATCTAAATCTACCCAGGGGCGCAAATAATCTAGCGGCATGTATTATGCATACGCGTGCAGTAGCACAGGGTAGCATTCTTCTAGCATCCTGTTGTGCGTCGAAACAAGCCGTTTCAGGCGGCAATCTTGCCTAAACACGTCGGGACGTTACATTGGCTTGATTCTTAGAAACTCTTTGTTGCCCGCCATTTAGATCACACACGGGGAGTCCTTGAATAAAATCATCATTGTCAAGCAAGTCCTAGGCAGCGCGGGATAGGACTTTATCTCTGACATATGGTGGGGGAGTTACCCTTGATGTTCGTGGCGCTTGACCCCTCATTTGGGTTATTCGGAAGATAGCTCGAACCTCGTCGCATGTCCAGCGTTGAACTCAAGATATTTCAGGCATAATTTACTCTTGCTTCCTTACAACTCTCAGGCCGAGTCTACCACTATAAGCTTCACCGACTTTTGTTCACTAGAAACTTGACAATCACGACCATGTCAGATCAGCAAGTTGTTGTTATCACAGGTGCCGGCAGAGGCAAGTTGAGGTGCAACCCGTAGTGCCAAACGCACGACTGATTGGATGTTAGGTCTTGGAAATGCCTTGGCCCGAGCATATCTCGCGCGACAAAACCACGTAGTGGTAGGGAGCGTACGTGACGAGAGCGCTCCTGGAGTGGCCGAATTGAAGGCGTCGCCGAAAGGGGATGGGTCGCGGCTCATTATCGTCAAAATCGAGAGCTCGTCAACCACAGACCCCGCGGAAGCGGTCAAGACAATGAAAGCCGAAGGCATTCAGCATATCGACGTTCTAATTGCCAACGCTGGCGTGAGCCCGCCGCTAGAGCCGATCGAGACCGTTAACCTCAATACCCTGACTAGCTCATTTAATGTGAACACTCTAGGTCCGCTGGTATTGTACCAAGCTTGCTATGAGCTGCTCAAGAAATCGAGTAACGCTAAATTTGCGCCGATTTCCAGTGCTGCCGGCACTCTCGGCGGGATGGAAAAGTACGGCATTACTAATTCGATGTCGCAATCCGCATTTCGCTGTCCGAATTATCTGCTTACCTGTGTTGTTAAACAGGGGTAAAACATATGTTGCGCCGTCCTATTGCATATCAAAGGCGGCATTGAACTGGATTACGCTGTGTGTATCACCAATATCGATAAAGAAGAATACAAGACTGACAAATCATGACGCTACAGGGCGGCACACTGCAGCAATCCTTGGCTTACCTCTATCGCTATTAGCCCAGGGTAAGTCCCTAAATTCCATCTTGCAATTGTAATTGCATACGCTAACAAACGCACTCAACAGCCTGGTGGCTACTGACATGGGTAATGCAACGGCCAAGTATCTTGGCTTGGAAAAGGCGCCGTGGACACCTGAGCAGAGTGCCGAGAAAGTGATGAAAATTGTAAGTAGATACAGTAGTGATTTGAGAGACTGCAATCTGATCATTTTTAGATTGACGACTCCAGCCGTGAGAAGTACTCTGGCAGGTTTGTCAACGCTATTACTGGTGATGAATTCCCATGGTAAAGGTACCTCTTTTCTATCGGTGATGGGCTGAACAGGTAACCTTTGGTAACTCTAGCCAGACAATAATAGATTCTTGTCGAGCAATACTTGCTATCAGTATTTCTGGCGTATGACCTTCCAGTGCGGCTAGACAAGCGATCCAAGTGCTTCATGCTCTTTGTTTGATATGCGCATTCCAGCTACTATTAACGTCGCACCTGAGGATATGTAATGTCAGAGAATTGCAAAGAGCTGAAGTCTAGTCGTTAGTCATAAGCAAAAATTTCACATGCATGTAATTACCCTACGGTAGGGATTATTCGTCATCGGTTCTGACATCAACAAGGTTATGCAGGTCCTCTTGGGTTACATTTTGAGATACAACACCAATTAGACGAAGGGAGTTGGGGGCTAAAAAATGTCGAAAGCGTATCTAGGTTTCTAATTGGGTATCTACTGTCCATCATACTCGACAAAGCCTGCCATCTGCATCCTCGGCCCATAGCTCACTTCCGACCGCAGTCTGAGAATAAAAGACACCAAGCGGGTCGACCTTGTTCTTCACGTCTCTCAAACGAGGATAGTTGGCCCCATAGAACACATCCTGCCAATCGGGCTGCTCAAAATTTGCTTCATTAAGATATGCTCCACCACCAGGGGTTGCTGCTTCGATTTGCGGCATAACAGATTTTGTTAGGTTCGTCTGGTAAGCTGTCATTTCAGCCCAGGGCATGCTGAAGTCCCAGGTTTTGACAAATATACAGTGGAGCAAGGTAGACCTCCAGGTTGGGAACACTGCATTGGAATGAAGGTGCGTCTGGTTTGCGTTGACAGCGTCGCACACGATCGCATACCCAGCATCCGCTGCGTCCTGGAAGGCTTGAGTAACGGTCTTGGCTTTAGAGCTCGTTTCCACCAACGATCGTGGCACAAGACGTCCTCCAGTGATTTGCGCTGCAGGTGTTCCCGTAACTGCTTGTGCGAAGTATTTGTTGAAGAAGTCGAGATATCGAGAGTGTGTAGTTGTGGTAACGTTGAGATTGATTCCAATATGAGCCATGGCGGTTGTGATTGGCGACAACACTCGCTTAATATCGGTAGATGTGTGTTGGGTCGGTATCGATATGCCGTAAACATCAAGCGCAGTCGGGGTTAAGGAGTATGAGACGACTGCCCCAGCATCCACTACAGGGCCTAAGGCAGATTGGAATGTAGTTACACCCTCCCAAAACTTCTCGGAACTGCCGGTCGACTTCACGTCAAATGACAGGGTAGCACCGCCCATCTTCCCATCAGGGTGAACACGCGTCGTCATAGACATGACGACCGCGAATGTGCCCGCACCGCCACCACTCAGAGCCCAATATAGGTCTGCATGAGTGGTAGGTGTTGCCACGAGGTGCTCTCCCTTGGCTGTAACCACTTCCCATTCCAAAACACTGTCGGCAGCCATACCATACACCGATGTGAAAACACCATGGCCGCCCCCAGGGGTATAGCCACCCGCAACACCGACATCGGGACAGGTGCCGGTTACGATTCGATAACCCCTGCTGCTGGCCGCGGTAAGGGCATCTGACGTGAGGACTCCAGCTCCAAGCCGGGCAGCAGGTCCGTCATAACCAGAGCTCCCACGATAACGATCAATAAAGTCGATGGAGTTCAAATGATGCGTCCATAATGATAATGCGCCTCTGCCACTCGACTTGCCAAGAAGACTGACTCCAGGTTTAGCTGATGCTGCTTATATATGGTGAATTTGACAGAAGAAGACTTACTCGTGCCCTGTATTCTTGATAGCTAACCTGATATTATTCTCTTGGGCGAATTTTATGCCCACCTGCACGTGACTGACGGTAGAGACGTTGATGGAGTATTGGGCGTAATTCCCAAGCTCACAAGGCTTTTCTCGACTCGTGAAGGGATCGCAAGACTGGTTTTGATAGTAGGGCATGAGAAACTCAGCCGATTCCGGGACGCTGGTCACCGATTAGTATCGGAATGGCGTGCTTGGCACCCGCATATGAAACTTCGCATGACTTACTGAACACTGGCAAAAGGCCAGGCCGTCTTGAGGCCTTCACATTGCTTTTGATCGTATTCTGTACCATGACAGAGCGCTGCCAATGGTGTGGTACGAATCAACCTGCCATCTACCGTCTTATTGAGGAGATCCCAGTCTCTTGAACTTGGCCAACCAGCATCGCCGGGGATGTTCCTGCAGGTTGTACCTTGCCGTGGTAAGCCATGGGCTTCGTGAAACAGAAGAAAAGCATAGAGGGTGAATACCCGTCTCCAGCTCATCGTGTGAGAACTACTGGTAACACTCGAACCGATGGATTGGTTGACCCTTAAGTGCAGTGACTAGTACGACGCGGCTACACCGTATGTCTTAAAGAGACAGATTGAACAGATCCCTAGCTAACTAAATATTCTACGGCGATTTCCGAAACAAATTTAGTCCAACCTCACCTGGCTATGCTACCATGGCGCAATTCTTATTTAAGGGTGAAGTCCTATTACAGGGTCAGATGGACCGTCAGCCCTACTCAGTCTACTGTAGATGGCTCTAAGGCAGCTCATACACTAAGAATAGAGTTGGGGGTTGTGATGAAGGCATCTCATGATCGTAGACAAATCCGCCGACGGACAAGCGGAATGGTATAGCGTTCCTACGTGTCTTCGTATAGTGGTACACGCATGTGGCAAGAGCTCGAAACATGAGATGCGGAAACTATGCTAGAGCAAGTGTTCCGCTACTGTTCCGCCCATTCGGGTTTTCGCTGGCTTGGTTACCGACTTACTGTATCAAAAGACTGTGGGCACTGGATATAGTGTGCTGATGGTAAGGACCTTGCATAGCCATCGATGTCTGCCAGATCCTTCCGAATCCTTCAGGACCGCACGGCACTTTCTGATTGCTAGATTCCAGTGGGGAAGCTAATAAAATTAGTAACGATAAGGACAATAGGCGCACGTAGGATATGCCAGCTATAGTTTTTGAGCTGCCTAGATGGTGTACATATAGCATCTCTCCGTCTTGGTACGTGATCAATAGGGTTGCATTTTTTATGTTCCTGACCGGTAATGAAGCGCCGAGGAAGGGCTGTGCCTTACACTAATTCGACCGCGGGAGGCGCTGGCGTCTGCCGAATCCTTCGGTAGGCTGATACTGCCGCTAATCCTTGCGTGTAGTAGTGTACCTAGTTCACAATGACTCTTATCAGACCGAGAATGACGGCGGCACTAAGGAGATTTAGGTGTAGTTTCGACACGATCCTAAGGCCTGCCTTAACGAATAAAGTAGCGGAGGGTTGCATCACTCACATGTTCCTACCCAATCTCACCACCGAGGCGGGTGTTGCCTTACAGGAGATCTGCATGGTCCTAATCCTTATACACATCCAATGCCGAAAGCTGCGGAAAGTAGTAGCGGAAACATCGGTAATCATGCTATACTACCATATACAGTATATCCAGTGTCCAGCGTCGCGTCATATTTAACCCTGTAAGCCACATTTGCATGCATGCGACTCTATCTACCCCTTTGGGGGTACCTGTCCGAGCCCTACAAGACGTCGCTACCAAGGTGCTGGCGAATGAATGCAACCTGTACAGTCATCACTGTTTCAAAGCTCTCGCCATCCAGCACATCCATGTGGCCCTTTTTGGGAACAACATACATCTGCTTCTGTGATTGTATGCGGTTGTAGATCAGCTCCGTCTGGTCGGCCAGGGGCGATATCTGATCATCTTCAGGGGTCACAATGAGGACCGGGGTGGGCGGAAGGTATCCCAGCAACTTGAACGGGCTCCAAGACAGGATGTTGTAGTAGGTCTGGATCGTCGTGTTCAGATTGAAGCCTGGGATCTTCCGGGCTTCTGCAACAAGTCCTAGCTCGCTGGCCCCCATTCCGGACGAAAAGCCTGCGGGGTTGACCCCCCTGTCCGTTATCATGGGAAGGGAAAATGCAGGGTTGCCACTAAGACGAGATTCGCGGTCCTGCATTGCCTTTGCCATTACGCCACGCCACTTGCTTACATCAAGGTCCCAATTTGTTAGCGGACAAACGCTGACGACCGCCTTTGCCCGCTTGTCAAGCGCAGCAGCAGCTAGGGCTACTGCACCGCCGAACGAGAAACCCCAATAGGCAATACGCTCAGGGTCAACCCGCCCATCTGCCTTCAGAAATGTCAACGCGTCGTGGTAGTCCGTGGCTTGTTGAGCGGGATTGATATCGTTCCGCGGTGTTCCATCACTACTACCAATTGTGCGAGGATCGTACACCAAAGCCGTAATCCCTTCTCGTTGGAAGTACTGTGCGATTCTAGGAAGAAGCACATCTCTAGTTACGTTGAACTGTTACCTTTGTCAGTTCGGTGGTGCCAGCGGGAAACCTATATGAAGACTTACACCGGGCGTTATGATAACTGCTGGACTATTTAGGCCGGCTAGATATAGGGTGCCCCGCAGAGTAAGACCGTCCAGAGTCTGGAAACTGACTTCCTCGTGGCTCGCCATGTTGTCACTAAATGAGCGGGATCTGGGAACAGTATTGTTCCTAACGCCCTGTCTTGGATTCACCCTTTCCTTTTATGGCCACCCTTAGGAAAAGATTGCCTTGTGGGAAAATCAGATAGTAATGCAAGGGGATGGGTAACATCGCCTCAAACCACACCGCCTGCATTATGCAGGCCAATCGTGCGGACTCTACTAGCATAGTGTGTAACTTAGTCTTGGCTAACCAGTTCGTGAAGGAAAACCACTCACTGTAACGACAGTCATGTGAAACTATTCGAAATGACTTCTGTGATCGCAATATCTTATCAAGAGACCGCCGGACATACGCTTCGGTAGAGGATACATTTTCCAGCACTAGGGCGATGCATAAGGTCTCTCAGAGCACTATTTTTGCTCTACCTACGGTGAAGGTCTCAACATGCATTACAGAGTCAACGGAGACAATGCTAGTACGCTATCAGATATGAGGGTCAACGGCGACAGCAGTTCCCCCTATGCTAGAGGGCTCTCATCTCATCATGGCATGGAGGCTAAACCGTTTACTCAAACCCCTATTGCCATCGTTGGCATGGCCTGCCGTCTCCCTGGTCACTGCGGAACTCCAGATGATTTTTGGAACTTCATGATGAGAGGAGGCGTGGCCTCCAATACACCGCCGCCCAATCGCTTCAACTTGTCCGGACACTTTGACTCTTCAAGAAAGCCTCAGACAATGAAAACCCCGGGAGCCATGTTCATGGAAGATGTTGACCCAGCGGATTTCGATGCGCAGTTCTTTAGCATAAACAACTCCGACGCTATCGCAATGGATCCTCAGCAGAGGAATCTGATGGAAGTGACATACGAATGCTTAGAAAATGCTGGCATGCCCCTCGAAAAGCTCAGTGGTCAGAGGGTTGGATGTCTAGTAGGGGCGAGTGCGGTTGGTTCGTCATTCCTCATCTCTTAATCGGAGGCATATGTGTTTCGCCAACTCGCTAATATGTATATAAGATTATTATGATATGGACCTTAAAGACGTTGAAGACAGAACAGATTCTCCAACAATAGGCTCCAGCCGCTCTCTACTTGGTAACCGCATAAGCCATTTTCTTAATGTCCATGGACCAAGGTAAGGTAGTCAGCCGCACATAAGCAGGGCCTCATCTGATGAATTTGCTGACATTTCATGTTAGCATGTCCGTTGATACAGCTTGCTCAAGCGCACTCACGGCCCTTGACATGGCGTGCCTGTACCTTGCAAATAACCAAGCCGACGGGATGTTCGTAGGCGGCGTGAACATGTATCTGAGCCCTGAAAGAAACGAGGATCCGGGAAACATGCGAGCGGCAGCATCCGCCACGGGGAGGTGTCATGTCTTTGACAGCAAAGCCGACGGTTATGTCGCTGCCGAAGCTATCAACGTCGTGTTTCTGAAACGACTACCGGACGCTATACGAGATGGTGATCCCATTCGTGCAGTCATCCGTGGCACTTCAACGAATAGCGCCGGTAGAACTCCCGGAATTTCAATGCCCAATCCTAAAGCGCAGGCCGATGCTATTCGCGATGCTTATAGAAATGGAGGCTTTTCTGAAGCGGATCTGGCCGACACCGGATACCTCGAGTGCCACGGCACTGGCACTATCGCAGGAGATCCAGTTGAAGTTGAGGGTGTAGCAACAGTCTTTGCACATTCGCGAGATCAGCCCCTAGCAATAGGATCCGTGAAAGGCAATGTCGGACATTCGGAGGCAGCATCCGGGCTGACAAGTGTGATCAAAGTGGTGCTCTCGTTAGAAAACGGGAAGATTCCGGGGTCGGCGACATTCTTAGATCCCAATCCTAGAATTGATTTCGAGAAATCTAAAGTGAGGGCCTTCTACGAATCTATTAGTTGGCCCCCTAATACGAAACGCCGGGCCAGTATCAACTCTTTCGGATTCGGGGGCGCCAATGCGCACGCGATCTTAGAAAGCCCCGAGTATCTGGCGGGGGAGTCATTACCCAGATATAAAAGCACTTATACTAAGACCGAGAGCATTGACGACGATTTCTTCAATTTAGATGAGGAAACCCGCCCCCCAAAACAATCAAAACCCAAGCTCTTAGTCCTTTCGGCCAATGATGAAACTGCTCTCAAGTCATCCATCACCCGATTATCTTCTCATTTATTACACCCTGCCGTCGATGTCGATTTGGATGATTTAGTATACACTCTATCGGAGAGAAGAAGTCGCCTATACTATAGAGCTTATAGTATACAGAAAACTACACGGCTAAGCCCGGCCTCATTCATTACAGGCAAAACCTTCAACCGGAGGGTAAAGATTGGCATGATTTTCACCGGCCAGGGCGCGCAGTGGCCAACGATGGGAAATGATCTTATACGGACATTCCCCCAGGCAAGGAAGGCAGTTGAGAACCTCGACAAAGTTTTGATGAGCCTTCCTCAGCCTCCTACATGGACACTGATGACTAAACTGGTCGATGAACAAGATGCTGTGGTTCTTCGAGACCCCGAGTTTTCCCAACCCATCGTCACCGCTCTTCAACTGGCGTATCTTCAGGTTCTATCTGACTGGGGAATTAAACCTACAGCTGTCGCTGGACATTCATCCGGAGAAATAGCTGCTGCTGTTGCAGCAGGCTACATAACAGCCGAGACCGCTATCAAGATTGCGTTTTTCAGGGGTCAGGCCATCAAGGAGTTAAGGGCCGGAAAGAAACTCGGAATGCTGGCTGCCGGTATCTCTGTCGACGCTGTCGAAACATTCATTGACAGTGGCGACGAACTAGTTCAAGTTGCCTGTGTCAATAGTCCGCGGAGTATAACACTTTCGGGACCCATTCAGGCACTGCACCGAGTTATGGAGAGGCTACAGTCTAGTGACCATTTTGCTCGCATGCTGCAAGTTGATTTCGCTTACCATTCCGATTACATGAACGAAATCGCGGTCAAGTACGGTCAATTATTAGAAGCACACGTCAAAACTCCAGATACTCAGCATCTCGGGCTTCGAAATGGCGTGCATCAAGAAGTGAAGATGTTCTCATCGGTGACGGGAAGTCTGTTGACCGAACCGATTGACCTGGCCTACTGGGTACGGAACTTGCAGTCGCAGGTTCGATTTCAACAGGCTGTGGGTGCCATGATTGACGGCAAAGACGGAGCAAATTTCTTGATTGAAGTTGGTCCTTCGAATGCTTTAGCTGGGCCGGTTAAACAGATCTGCGAAGTCGCATCTGATCTTACACTACAACCGCAGTACACTTCTGTTTCCACCAGAGGCTCAGACACGCTGATGGCACTGTATGGAGTAGCTGGAAAGCTCTTTACTGTCGGTGGCGATATAGACCTGAATCGAGTCAACGAATTGCACAACAGTACGCCCTCGACATTGATTGATCTTCCTAACTATTCGTGGAATCGGTCTAAGAAATACTGGCACGAAAGCTTGGCAAGTAAAGACTGGCGTTTCCGCCCCTTTGTTAAGCATGATCTCCTGGGTACCAAGATTCCGGGGACTTCGTGGCAGTCACCTACATGGAGGAACAAGCTAAAGCTCGCCAACAACACCTGGCTGAGGGACCACAAATTAACCAACAACATAGTCTTCCCGGGTACCGGATACATTTGCATGGCTATGGAGGCTATGTATCAGACAGCTTATATGACGATCTGGAAGGGGGAAGTCCCAGAATCGTATACCTATCGACTTCGAGACATCAAATTTCTGAAGGCGCTCTTCTTAGACGACTCTGAAGATGCTCCATTAGTTGTGCTTACTCTAACACCTCCAGTTGGGTCTAACCCCTCGTGGTACCAATTCAAGATAACAGCAGAGAAGCTTGGAGTTTGGAACGAGCATGCGACAGGCTTTATCCGTATAGACAACGAGTTCCCTGTAAAGGGTGCACCAACACCCGCACTATTACAGCCTTTCGAATATCCCTTGTCAAATGGTATTTGGTACAAGAAGATGCGCGATTACGGTTTCAATTTTGGGCCGTCCTTCCAGAAGATTATTGCAATGGAATCCGCCACAGGCCAGCGGAAAGGTCGCTCAAGAGTATCATTGCAACCTCCGACCTCTGGATATGCTCAAAGCCCGTACGCGTTGCATCCTGCCTGTATGGACGGCTGTTTTCAGAGTGTAACGGCTACCTGGGAGGATGATTCCGGTAACACCGATACTCTGATCCCCCAGCAGATTGACAGTCTTACCGTGCCTTTCCACCGGCAGCACCCCGAGGAAGGAGTTTCAGTTGCTCGCTCTGATTATACTGGAGTCGGAAGAAGAGAGGTTATGACTAACCACGCTTTTTCGTGTGCTGTATATCACCCCTCAGCCGGCGACTTATTACTAGATATGAAAGGGATTCGGTATGCGAAACTGGGCACTTCAGACATCGTGGCCGCACCCCATAAATATTGCCAACTTGTGTGGGATGCCGATATCACTCTACTTGAGGAGACCGACTTTCAGGGGCTCATCGACGAAACTGTTACTGGCACGAGCCTCGAAGGCGTCGAACGAACCTCCCTCGTCGCTCACAGACTAATAAACCTGGCTACGCACAAGAACCCGCAATTAAACGTCGTCGAGTTCAATCTGGAGCCCAATGACGATTCTAGTCTTTGGTTTGGCAGCGAAAGCTCTGACAGTGTAATACGATCTGCTTTCTCGCAGTACACTCTCGCCTTGAGCAGCGTCGACACGCTGGTCAAAGCACAGCAGAAATACAGTAACAACTCACAGACTGATTGCATCGTGATAGACGCTAGTCAGGAAATGACACCCCTAGACACGAAATTTGACCTGGCCATCGTCAAATTGCCACGCTTCTCATCGCCAGATCTGACACAGTCCCTCAAGCTACTTCAGGATTGGCTGAGTAATACAGGAGTCGCATTATTTTTAGACGCTGGCGATAATCCCTTCAAAGACAACTTACCTGGACTCCGAACTTTATGGAGCTTCGACTCAATAACACTCACTCGCAAAGAACTTCCTACTGCAACTTCTTCTGCCCAAGATCTGGTAGTCCTTCGATTCAACAATGAAGTTCATGAAAACATCAAAGACATGCTAGAAAATTCTCATTGGAACGTCTCTATATTGACCGACACAGATTCTATCGCTCCAGGAAGCAGAGTTCTCGTCTTAGATGAACTACAGAGCTCAGTGATGTCCAACCTTGAGCGGGAGCAATGGGCTTCATTGCAATCTTTAGTCGAGAAAGAGTGTCATGTCCTCTGGGTCACAGCCGGCGCACAATTATCGGTGAGCGACCCGGACAAGGCTCTAATTAAGGGGCTTTTCAGAACAATCCGCAACGAGGCGCCGTTCTTGACGCTCTTGAGTCTTGATGTGGAGAGTGCTTCGGGACCAGCTACGGTGCAAGCCCTAAAGAAATGCCTTGATCTCTTCGAGGACACACAGAAGAAGGCCCCCACAGATAACGAATACACAGAGCGGGGTGGTATCTTGAGAATAAGTCGTGTGCTTCCCGATGTGGTCTTGAACAAGGCTCATGAGGAAGACGCTGTGGGGAGACCTCCTGAGATGATACCGTTTCAGAGCACCCGAGGCACGATCAAGTTGAGGGCTGAGCGTGTAGGGAACTTGGACTCACTTCAATACAGCGAGGTGTCTGTCGAGTCACCCCCTCTTCCAGAGGATTGGGTAGAGATTGAAATCATGGCGTCTGGTGTCAACTTCAAGGACGTGGCCAGTATCATCGGCCTCGTGCCGGAGAACGAGCACCTCCTCGGCGGTGAAGGCAGCGGAATCATCAGGCAGGTTGGTTCGAGCGTAACGAATTTCTCTAAAGGCCAAAGAGTCGCATTTTTCAAGAGAGGCTCGTTCGGTAATCGCGTTCAAGCCAGTCATAAAGTAGTCCACGCCATTCCCGATCATATGACATTCGAGGAAGCAGCTACACTCCCTGTTGCGTTCGCCACTTCGATCTATGCCCTGATTCATATGGGCCAGATGAAGAAGGGTCACCGTGTGCTCATCCATTCGGCTACTGGAGGTGTTGGTATATCAGCTATTCAACTATGTCAGTACATTGGAGCTGAGGTATGACCCCTAAAGTTTTATATAGATACTTGATCAGTATAGAACTAACGTATTGATAGGTCTTCGCAACCGTTGGGACACAGGAAAAACGCGATTTCTTGAAGACTCACTACGGAATTCCGGACGAAAATATTTTCAATTCAAGAAACTCTCAGTTCGCGCAGAAAATCTTAGAGCAAACGGACGGATATGGAGTTGACATTATCTTGAACTCCTTGGCCGGCGACTTACTCGATGAGTCGTGGCGCATCATCGCGACTGGAGGCACTATGGTCGAGATCGGAAAGAAGGACATATTGGACCGAAATGTGTTGTCTATGGAGCCCTTCAATCGCAATGCCTCATTCAAGGCCCTGGATTTATCGCATGAGCAGATTACCGATGATATGCTATCAAGGTACGCAATCCCCCCGGCTTATACTGCAGACTCTTATGGTTTCGGTGCATGCTTGAACGCGGCGGGATTGTTCACTAACGTTATCGCAGCCTTCTGAAGGAAACCTTCGGGCTCTATGAAAAGGGACACATCAAGCCCATTACGCCGACCCGGGCCTTCAAATTCGACGAAATCCCGAGCGCGCTTCGACTCATGCGCAGTGGCAAGCACATCGGAAAGCTAGTTATAAGTAGAGCAGAAGACCCTGATTTCGAGATTTCAGTCCGTCGCGCCCCGCGTAGTCTCAAACTCCGCGACGATGCATGCTATTTGATCGTCGGAGGGTTGCGTGGTCTCTGCTCAACTCTAGCGATTTTTCTAGCGAAGAATGGCGCTAAGCACATGGCCGTATTATCGCGGAGTGCTCAGCATGACGAGAGATCGCGGCTGGCGATTGCTCGGATTCGCGCACTTGGGTGCGAAGTCAATATGATTCGCGGCGATATCACGAACGTGGAGGATGTCAGAGCGGCTTTCAAGAGCACCGCCGCCCCTATCGCGGGCATCATTCAAGGCGCTATGGTCCTTAATGTGAGTTTCTAATATCTTTTCAGACTCTCCCTGCTGTACTTGCTTATAGAATGGTACTAACTTAATTTCGCAGGATCGCCCATTCAGTTCCATGACAATAGACGAATATCATGCGACCCTACACTCTAAAGTAAAGGGCACCTGGAACCTCCACCAAGTCTCCCTCGAGCAGGACCGAGCTCTAGATTTCTTCACCCTCCTCTCCAGTATCTCCGGGTTATACGGCAGCCCAGGCCAAGCCAACTACGCAGCAGCAAATACCTTCCTCGACGCCTTCGCCTCCTACCGCCGTGGCCTAGGCCTCCCAGCAACCTCAATCAACCTAGGCGTCGTGGCAAACGTCGGCTATCTCGCCGAGCGAGACGACCTCATGGACCGCTACGATGAAGCCGTCTGGCAACCCATCACGGAGAACGTGCTGCGCGACACCCTCAAGCTGTCGATACAGCAGCAGGAGCAGGACCCCATCAACAGCCAGAGCGCCGCGCACATGATTACGGGTCTCCGGATCCCGCAACCGAGGAACTCCCAACTGTCGCGCGACGCGCGCTTCGCAGGCCTGTTCTCGCTGGATCGCGCGTCCGAAAGTCAGGAGGCGAGTCTCGAGGGCACGAAGGATCTGGAATCGATCCGTGCCGTGATCCGCTCGAAGGCTAGCGCCAAGGTCATCCTCGACAAGACTGCTGAGGCGATGAGCAAGTATTTCATGCGGATTCTGCGGGTTACTGATGCGCTGGACTTTGCGCGGCCGTTGTCCGCGTATGGTATTGATTCTCTCGCCGCTGTAGAGGTTCGCAATTTCTTGAAAGTCGAGCTGAGTGTTGAGCTCACGACTTTGGAGATTATAAATGCTACCTCGCTGCTGTTTATTTGTGAGAGGATTATTGAGGAGGTGTCGCGGTTGGCGTGATTTCATTTCGAGATGAGGAATAGTTTTGTGTCCCTTTCTAGGGTCGATCATCAGCAACACTATGAACAAGATTTCTTGGAAGGTTTCACAGCTTAGATGAAAAGAGATGATTCACTAGACGATAGACGAAAGCAGTAGTAAAATAGATGAATCTTTCAATTTATAGGTCAAATGTATTACAACGAGTAAGATCTTAGCACAACTATGTGAAATCAGATGAGACAGTGAGTGTGTAAACCTGGTGTCGCCATTTAGTCTTCACCTGACCAAGTCAAGATACCAATTACCCACCATTCCTTCCGACTGACATGAGCTGCTTCTTAATTGCCTTACGCTTGGTATGAGAAATAGGAGTTGATTACAACTGGAGAGGAACGGGTAAAGGCCTTGATCATGAGATCCATCAAACATAGTTCATAGCGTAGCTTTGACCTTCGACAAACGCCTTCTTACACCTTACCGTGGTAGCACCATCCGCGCTACACTACAGTATCCACGACGATCGGCGGGGCCCCTCCTCTTCTGGAGCAGGTCTGCTCAAACAGGCAGTTGAGCGCCCATCTCCCTCATTCCCGGGTTCCTTGGTGCTGTCTTGGAACGTTGCAATCAAACACAGAATCACTCTAGTCCCCGCGGGGTATATTATACTTATATACGTACTTATATCAACACTCCGTGATAGCGACCCGCAATGGACATCGTCATCGACCCAAGGCCGGGTTAACGCAGGGTCTGTGTATAAAGGGCACAGGACACAGACAAACTTCAATTAGTCTTTTCGAATTGGCAAAGACGGGATGCGGCCCTATTCTATTCTCAAGCGTGGTCTTCTAGCGGCCCTATCAATCGCAGGGCTCGCGACCGCGCAAGACGACGAGCCGCAGACGGGCGAACACCCGGACTGGCCGCGCTGGTGCGGCAAAGTCTACGAGTCCGGGTACCCGGCGTTCGAGCCCGGCGGGCACACGGTGGCGCCGCCGACGAACGGCTCGACGTTCCTGCACGTGCAGTTCAAGCCGCGGTACAGCCTGTACCTGTCCACGGAGACGCATGCGTCGTTCGTCGTCAACGCCGCGCTGTCGCCTTGGTTCGGGGGTGAATACGTGAATTCCACGAGCGGCGGCGGTAGCAGCGATGGGGAAGGGGAAGGGGAGGAGCCGTTTACCGAGCTTGTGTTCTCGATTAATCTTGCTGAGGATGACACGCCGCTTGTGGAAAATAAGATAGCGATCAATGCCACGGGGGTGGAATTCGAGTTTGATTTGTCGCGCCTTGAGCCAAGGATCGAGCCGTATGAAGTCGTGCTCTTCGGGGCCTCGGTGTATGGAGATCACAACTACACCGCTGTCAGCGAGGTGCTCTATCTTCCTGATAACCCCACGGGCAGCGCCACGAAGATCGACAATGTGAAGGGCGGGCTGCTCTTCAAGAACCCGGCGACGGGGAATGAGTTCGTGCCGTTGCTGCCGTACGGGTATTACGGGCTGTATAACGGGTCGAATGACACGGCCGCAAGCGACGAGTTCGTGCGCGATTACACGAGTAGTGGGAAGGGGCTGAATGCCATTATCTCGCTTGCTGGGTTTGCGGACACGAATCCGGTCTACGATAGCATGGATGCGCAGGGTTTGCATTTCATGTTCGATTTGCGCGGCTCGTACAAGAATCTCACGGACACGGAGCAGCGCGTGAACACCATCAAGCATCACACCTCGCTCTTTGCGTACTGGACTGCCGACGAGTAAGTTGAAGTACGGGTGAAGATCGCGAGAAATCTCACCAGCCCTTACCTTTCATACCTTTTCTTTCTCTTTCTTTTCTCTCCTTTTCCTCTCTCTCCTTTCTTCTCTTTTTCTCTTTTTCTCTTCTCTCTCCTCTCATCTTGATACTAACCCCCCAGACCCGACGGCCAACAAGTCCCCTTCGACAAAACCCCCGCAGCCCAATCCCTAATCCACACCCTCGACCCCTACCACCCGGTAGCCATAACCTTGAACTGCCAAGACTACTACTTCGGCCCGTACGTGTCCGGCGGCGACATCCTCATGGAAGACGTGTACCCGATCGGCATCAACAGCACCTTCTCGAAGTGGGGAACCCCCTGCAACGCGACGCTCGGCGACTGCGGCTGTGACAACTGCGCGGGCACAATCCAGGACGTGTCCGCGCGCCTCGACGACCTGGCGACGTACGAGGCCTGGCTCGGCCGCTGGCCGCTGCCGAAATTCCACAACCCCCAGGTCTTCCACGGCGAGGACTACTGGGCTCGCGACCCGACGGCCGCTGAGGCCCGCGCCATGAACGCGCTCGCGTTTAACCGCGGCGCCATGGGCATCTTCGGGTGGACGTGGCCGAGCAGCGCGGAGCTGTTCGCGGTGCACTCGCAGATGGCGAGCGTGGTGACAGTCGCGCCCGTGGCGGATTTCTTATTAGGCGGGAAGCCGTGGCCGTTAGTGGTGGAGGGGTACGAGGAGATAGTGGACGCTGCGTATTGGATTGACGGGGATAGGATGATGGTCTCGGTGGTGAATGGCGGGTATGGAGATATCGAGAAATCCGTGTCTGTAGTACTGCCTGTTGCGGCGACGGGCATCGAGTCGGTGGCTTTTGGTGGGCTCGCGTGGCAGCTGCTGGGTGGTCAATTAGTTATCGATGAGTTGCCTGCTATGTCGACCAGTTTCATCATCTTAAATATCGAGGCAACGGGGGGATAAGTAATCCTTGTCTATGGAGTGTGCGATACAATGCGAATAATTTTTGTCATATTCCTATGGGCCGTTACGATGTTATACAGAAGTGCTGTGAGACATATTTCCAAACACATTTTCGTCCACTAAATCATTGTATGTGGAACATGGGTAAACCCACTCTCTACATTGCACTATGCACAGTTCTCGCATGGTTTCTTCTTAAGACTGCGCTCTTTTCCTCAGTATCATAACTCATCTGTCGCGGATAAATTCAGACTATTGAGCTTGCTGAGGTATGAACTATTCTCCACGTAGGTTCCCTTTAGCCACCTCTCCCCAGAGGCCGTGTCAAATGCGCGACGGCCGTGTAGAACACGAGGGTTGTCGAAAATGACACACTCTCCAGAGAGCATCTTGTACTCGTAGACGTTCTCCTGAGCCTCAAGCATGGCTTTGAGGGGGATGAGCGCGTTACGCCATTGCACATATCTATGCATGCCTTGTTCCGTCATCTGGTCTGACTGAACGGGCTTTTGAAAGGGAGGAGACCACCATACCGCTGGTCTATTGGATGAGAGAACTGGGCGGGAATGCTTGTAGATATTGCCGCCCTTGTTGTAGTGGTAAGTCACATACCGACTCCTGAGGAGCCTAGCCATCTTTTGGTACCGTTGCACGAACGCGAATGCGGCGCGATAGCCGTCGCTAAAGAGAGACTCCCCTCCGTCGCATGTGTTCTTGAGGCAGTGGAGGATCTGAATGCGCGGGGCGTTAGGTATGTATAGCAGATCCTGATGCAGGCCCAAAAAAGAGCTAGTATAGGCCACATTCTCGGCCTCGGGCTTCGATATGACATCCCAAGTCCTGCCATAGAACGTCTCCTGAATGATGCCGATCTTCGAAGCTATATCCTCGACGGCCTCCTCTGATGTAGGCATGCCGCGTAGGAATATGATGCCTAACTCACGCAGCTTGGTCATAGCCCTCAGATATTCGGGGCCGCCGGCCATGAAGGACTCATAGGCAAAGTACGGCGATGCCTCGATCAGAGCGTCCCGACTCCACGGCTTTGGCCGCACCCCTGAAGGCAGTTCAGTGCCCTGGGCCCATAGACTAGACGGATATTCCGAGATATGAGTGTCGTGATCCAAGAAGTCATTTTCCCAGTGTACGCGCAAAGCACCATCGGCGGTGACCTCGGCTCTACTTATAGGCGGCGCCACAGGGACATCGGTAGAGGCAAACCGCTTCTGACCCGACGAGGGGTCGACGCACCTACTGCAGGTGCAGGCGTCGCGAAGCCAGGTCCGGTCGGTCACGAGGCGTGGCGCTGCTGTTGGACCGATCTTGTTCTGGTACCATATTGGACCTGAGGGATCCTTGATGTCGGTGGCCCAGAAATGACTATGCAGAGGATGCTTTATAACATCTCCGGAGGCATTATATTTTGCGTAGGCAGTGCGGAAGAACTGGCCCTCTTGAGAAGACGATAAAGATGGCGCTAATGGTGAACGAACTTGGGTATCTCGATTCTCGGCCGGCGCCGCCCCAGATAAATCCAGAACTTGTTGGTTCGATTGTGAATACCAGCGGCTGCTAGAGCAGCCTAAGGCTCGGCGTGGAAGAGCGATACTTCGTGATATAGGTAGAAGACGCAGTGACCTGCCCAGTATGGTTGGGGGTGGCATCTTGCAGCAGACAGCCGATGAGTGTTCAATGCTTGAGCTGAGTCTTTACAACCAATCAACCCTGTATGAAAGCGGCGGGCTGAGAATCAGAGCTCGAGGTCGGAGCTATACCGCGTTTTTGAGCGCGCGATGAAGCGTGTGAAGCTATTGAATATGAGATGTCCAAGATAGTCAAGATTAAGTACTTAAGACTAACTAACTGGGTAGACAGCTGGGGGTTATGATTTGCAGCAGTGGATCTTTATCTTATCTCCATCCTTGTTTTACCTATGATAGTGGGGGCTAACAGTGGGACTAACAGTGGGCGCATTCAATTGTAACCCAGCTTTTTTCAAAGTAGTAGCTCTACCGTTGCAGGGAACGAATATCCTCGAGAGAAACAGACGGAAATTGGAAGTCTACCTGCAGAGCTACCTAAGGCACCTGAACAGACAGAATTTATCACTTTACAGGACCAGGATATGTCTGGTGCATCCGCAAAGAAAAGAAGCCATGCAGACTCTGCAGCGGCCGCAAAGCTGCAGAGACCGAAGAAGAAGCAAAAGAAAGTCCCCCAGTACCATAGCGACTCGGAAGAGGACCTCGACAACGCCCTCGTCGATGACATAGCCTCGCTCTCGGGCTCCGAGCTCGACTCCGAATCAGATGCCGAAATATCGTCTTCAATGCCTGCGAGGAGGAATAAGGGGAAGGGCTCAAAGAAGAGCCTGGCCGACGACGACTCGGGCAGCCAAGATGGGGCTGGCGTCGAGAGTGAAGACGACAGTAATAGCGACGGCATCGATGAAGAAGAAGGGGATGACTTCACAAATTCGGAGGGCGAGACATCAAATATTGGTTCAAAGCGGCCGAAATCCAAACGCAACGACCCGAATGCCTTTGCTACCTCATTACACAAGATTCTTTCTACGGTACGTCGGCGCTCAGATAAACACACATGATGACAGCTCCGTTCTGACCTATTATACGCACAGAAACTCTCCAATTCTAAAAAGGCAGACGCGATTCTGTCTCGAAGTGTCGAGGCACAAAAAGCCAGCCGCGAGATTGTCGACGCTACATTAGAGGCGAAGGCACGGAAACTTCTGTATGTGGTGATTTTTCTCGTCTATAGATACCTCACACACTTCGCCCGATCTTATTGCTGACCGCACCATAGTCGCGACCAGAAACTAGTGGCGTTAGAGAAAGGGAGAGTTAAAGATGTCTTAACAGGCGATAACAACGACGAGACATCGACCGGCGAGATCATGCAGACCGAGCGACGTTTGCGCAAGACGGCCCATCGGGGTGTAATTATGCTGTTTAGAGCTGTACGCGAGGCACAGGAGAGGGCCATGGAAGCGGACAAGGACGCAAGAAAAGAGGGCATCATCGGGTCCAAGCAACGGCAGGAGAAAGTGAATGAGATGAGCCGGCAAGGCTTCTTAGATTTGATTGCCGGCGCAGGCGGCAAGCTGAAAACAGGTGGGATAGAAGAAGCATGAAGAGTGACAAGACGGCTTAAGCCACGAATTACACATATAATGACATTTTTTAAACGCTCCGGCCCGAGAGTTGAGTCTACCTTGGAACAATGCCCAACACCAACGTCTTCTGTTATACATGCTTTATACACTTTCCCATTGTTAGATTTCAGATAAATGGGACGCCTAGGGGCTCTGCCTCGGGATATACATCACAAATCCCAGATAAGATGCCTTGCGTAATTCTACTATTTCGATTTTTGGTATCATTTCATCGTTATTTCGGCGTAAAGTCGCTCGCCTGCAGATTCCTCGTCATCGACGGTAGTTTCACTCTCAGGCCATCTAGTTCCTTTGTCATGACGACCTGGCAGCCCAGGCGACTCGTCTCGGTCAGGCCAAAGGCCAGGTCGAGCATGTCGTTCTCGTCGTCTTCGGGCTCGGGCATCTTGTCGTAGTAGTCTTCGTCGAGGACGATGACGTGGCACGTCGAGCAGGCGCAAGAGCCGCCGCATGCGCCCTCCATCTCCAGGTCGTTCGCTTGCGCGATGTCCAGCAGATTGTCGCCCGCGGAGACGGCGAACTTGTGCTCCTTGTCCTCTTTATCGATAAATGTGACGTATAGCCTGGAACCATTCGTCAGTAACATGTGGGACGCGCGACACAGTACTGGGGATTTGTCTTACTCCTCCCCAGGTTTCGGTGGTGTTATATGTCCATGCTGTTGTATCCTAGTTGTGCTAAACTGTCGGAAAGTCGAGCTTGAGAGGGCGGCGCCAGTCCGAGGCGAGCTTATTATCTTGCACCTGATTGATGCTCCGAAGCCGCTGCGATGCCACGGAGCCAATGGAGAGGCGCTACGTAGGCTGCGTAAAGCCCTCGACAGCACTCTTGGAGTTGACATAGCTCCGGGTATATAAGTCGCCGCGGCGGTACGAGTCCAGACGGCAACGGCGAGGGGCGGAGGAGAGGGAGGACTCTCAATTGAGTTTAAGAGGGCCTATAACGAAACGCTGTAAGTCAACTCAAGTAAAGACAAACCGACGCTGTTAGGTAGTGGATGCATACCGGATGATAGTAATTATGTAATTTTGCGCCGACTCATAGGTAAGAGTGAATAATCCAAACCCAAATCCTGTTTCATAAGAGGGCTAACACTGCTGAGCTAAAGTCGCTCGGATGCAATTGTAGAATACAAAAAATATCGAGTTACTGACTTAGTTAGCTCGGATAGGCTCGGACAACTGCTATATCGGACCATTGATTGGTGAGTTTAACTCCGAACTTGTCTAGCTCGGGGATACTTGTAAGGTGCCGTTATCGTAAATCTGACCCCTCCAAGGTGCGCAAACGCAACGCCACAGGCGGACTCGGATAAGCGCCGGCAGCATTGATATGACGTGAAATTCTCCTATCAGCTCTACCTTATCCTACCCCATGATCCTTATCCACGTCTTTATCGCTTATCGCAATCCTAGCCTAGCGCCTTAGTGGCCCTCAAGATTACATGGGTGATTTTAATTCTTGTCATGCAAGCTTTCCAACCCCCCCATTGCGCTTCAAACTAAACCCTTCTCACCGCCACCATTAGCTCGATAACTTTCCGGTCCTCGCTCACCACCGCCGGAGAATGCATGGTGACCACAGACGTTAACACGATGGCTTCAACTGGAGATGGTGTGAACCCTCTTCGACCTTACTACATCCCACCCAGGATTGGGGAACAGACCGGATCACTTCCCCGAGCCAATCCTTTCTCAAATTCAACCACCACAAATGCGACGGCATCAGCCAAGTATGCGTCAAAAGCACGCGACATCTTTCCCGATATTGACTACAAAGATCACCTCGAAGACTTCTCACCGTCTACTATCGAGTCAATAAAGCAGTTCATCGACGAGCTGCTATGGAAATACACGTCAGTGTTCATGGCTCAACCTTTCGAGGTGGCCACGACCATTCTCCAAGTCAGAGTGCAGGACGATCTAGGCGGATTGGATGCAGCGCCCGCCGAGCCCATAAGGCCGAGCATTGCCAGTCCGAGAAGCTCGATCTACGGCGAGGTACGCTAAACTATGCAGTGACGCTTGAGAGTGACATGCAGACATCACGGCTAATCACGGACTCTAGTTCCCCGATTCTGATTCAGATCCTGATGAACCTGCGTATTTCACATCCAGCGCGCCATACACACCTACACCTTCCTCTTCGCGCTCGCGGCGGCGGAGGACGTCATCACCACCACTAGAATCACCCAAGGCCAGTCCAAGGACTGTTGTCCCTCCGCATCAGCTGGTATTGCGCCGGCCAGACTCGATTGCCGACGTTATATCACAGCTTTGGGCTAAGGAATCGGCATGGGGCGTGTGGAAGGGGACGAACGCGACATTTTTATACTCTGTACTCCATTCCCTGTTGGAGAACTGGGGGCGTAGCTTACTCAGTGCACTACTAAATGTGCCTGATCTGGGATTCAAAGACGACGTGGATCGATTAGTGGACATCGCCTCGCCCTACCCCTGGGCATCACTCTGTGTTGCCGCAACGGCTGCTGTGGCCACTGGGCTCGCTCTCGCTCCCCTCGATCTTATCCGAACACGGTTGATAGTAACTTCGACGTCTCGCGCACCGAGGAGAACACTGGCAAGCTTGCGAGCTCTACCGTCGTGGACCTGTCATCCAACGCTCATCGCTCCGACCCTCTTGAACTCCCTCATCCATCCAATTCTGACACTCTCAACGCCCCTCGTTCTCCGTTCGCAATTTCTCATCGACCGTGAGCTATCACCCATGACATTCTCTGTTGCCAAATTCTGCACCTCATGCGCATCTTTATTCATCAAACTTCCACTCGAAACCGTGCTACGTCGAGGTCAAGTGGCGGTCCTAGCCGAGCCCGCCTACGTACAAGCCCTCGACAAGACAAGCCAGATGGAGACAATCGTACCGCCCGGCCCCTACAACGGCGTTGTAGGCACAATGTACACAATCATGTCAGAAGAAGGTTCTAGGGCCGTACCTGTGCCGACTAAGAATTCACAGCGAGGCAAGAAGGGCAAAGCCAAGACAACCCAAGTAGTCTACCAGAGAGGACAAGGTATAGAAGGGCTTTGGCGTGGGTGGAAGGTGAGCTGGTGGGGTTTGATCGGTCTATGGACCGCCAGCATAGCAGGGGGTGGAGGCGAAGGAGAGTTCTGAAGTGCATCCCGGCAATGATGATAAGTCTTGCGTTGTGTGCTCCTATATGGACTGATGGGTTGTGGTAAGTATACCCAAAAAAGAATTATTATCTCCTTGGGGGCATGATTGATTTTATGGTTATTAAGCGCTTATGAGATATGGCATGATATCCCTCATCACTTATTGTACAAACACACTCAATAAATACAAAATCTCTGATTGCACATAAACTACTGTTCTCTTCTCTGCTGTCTAATACCATGTTATGGTGTTGTAGATCATGATCGACTATGATCGCCATGGCTGGTCAGATCATTCACGCCCGCTTTGCAGTTTACCACTTGGCCAGCTCACAAGCCAATATCTGACGTTATAGACCATGCCTCGTCAATTAACATGAAGCTGCCCTCCTATTCCACGAACCAACGAGAGCGTCTCGCTTAGCATGGATGAAGATCAATGATTCGCGATTGACGCCGGGATTGTGCCCACTTATGATGAGATGAAACGGGTGGATATGCCCAATTGACAGGGCTATGGTAGAGAACGCCTTGAGCCCCCATGCTTTTTTTCATTTTGCTTGCTACGTCTGAGACGGCTCGTTCCGAGAGGATTCGTCATCAGTATGCCAAGTCATCGAGTAGGGATTAGATGTTCATTGAAAGTTCGGGTGGGGGTGTTTTGGATAAAGGTATTTGTGGTAATTATATGGTATAGAATTCTTGCACGTGTAGTAAAATGCCTTCATCAGCCCGTTGATATCTTCTGCAGGCACATTTGCCTTCAATATAACAAACATCTAAATTAAATGACTAGAATAAATTGACCTCGCTAGAGAAAATACAAGGAGGGAAAGGAAAGGCACAAGAATCATTACAACAAGAATTTCGTCGAATATCGTCAGGAAGAGGCTAAAGTTACAGAGTTATCATCACCTTAAGCGCCATTCGAGATTTCCCACGAATAATAACGGTCCGCCGATGTGGACTCATGCCAAACCCCTGGGCCCGAAACAACGGGACCTCTCGACCCCTTACAGCTCCCCACCGCGCGCCGAGCCAGACCGGGGATACTTGGATGGATACCTTCTTAACTTTGCGGCTCCTGTGTAAGTGATCTTTGCGTACCAGACTAATATAACGAAGCAGTCATGTCTTCGGCACGACCCTATAATCTCGTTAGACCGCGACCCAAGTACCTGGTCGAAGCGGTCTACGCAGGTCATTCACGCCATCCACCTGGAATATCGACCCGAAATCCCGTCTCTACGCCAGGTTCTTCGTGTAATTTGGCGCTTGAGTTCCAAGGACGGCGTGAGCGCCACTGCTCGACTACAGTGCTACATAGGTCGACGCCGTGTACTGTCTTGGGCCTGCTCTCGTCACCAAGTCTCATGTATCTGATCAACTTCAGGAAATGACCAGCTCAAGATGCCTCGGTATCACAGTCCAAATATAAAGCAGTTCGCGAACCCTGTGAGCGCCAGCGACGTAGTGCCACGGTTATCTCACTTATACCCCTGACGAGTATCCGCAATGTAGTGTATGCACAAGCCATGGGGCCACCCTCGAGTGGACCATCATCACCAATCGCTTCCGTCTGATGATGACGATGCAAAAGAGCCTCACATGGCTCGGTTGGCTATCTAGCAGTGGGGTCTTCGAAGCTTGTACGTTGCAAGGGAGACCCCCGACGACACGCAAGCGCGAGCCGTGAGCCGCCATCGAGTGATACTACGCCAGGGGCATAACTATACGTGTATATATATGACGATGAGGCGTTCTTCGTTCTTCGATAGTCTTTTCCTTTCCTCACCATCGCCAACCATTTGGTTTCTCGAAGTCGAGCTTCTTTCTTTTCTCCCCGTTCCATTCGTTCATCTGTCTCTCATTACTGCCATTCTTTCTTTCATCCTCCTGGTGAGAATATTTCTCTGAATCTCGACTGATTCCGACCTCTTTCAACATCGTCACACACTCTCTCGGGCTGGATATACGAGCAACCTGAAAGAGGATTTGACATTTACCGAATCCTTGTTCCAAAGTATTAACCAAGCTCCCCCGAGAATAACCGCCAAGATGAACAACTTCCGCTCTACCTCTCTACTCGCGGCTTTAGTCGCCGCCACAGGCGTCGCGGCCCACGGACACGTTTCCAACATCGTCATCAACGGCGTTTCATACCAGACCTACGACCCAACCGTATTCCCCTACGAATCGGACCCGCCCACCGTCGTCGGCTGGACAGCGTCCGACACAGACAACGGCTTCGTGGCCCCAGACTCATACACCAGCGGGGACATCATCTGCCACAAATCGGCCACGCCGGCCGGCGGCTTCGCGCAGGTCGCAGCGGGCGACAGCATCTCGATCCAATGGAACACGTGGCCGGACTCGCACAAGGGGCCCATGATGGACTACCTAGCAGCTTGCAACGGCGACTGTTCAAGCGTAGACAAGACGGCGCTGGAGTTCTTCAAGATCGACGAGGCGGGCATCCTCGACTCGTCGTCGGCGCCGGGCACCTGGGCCTCGGACGTGCTGATCGCGAACAACAACACCTGGCTCGTGCAGATCCCCGCCAACCTCAAGGCCGGGAACTACGTGCTGCGCCACGAGACGATCGCGTTGCATTCTGCCGGGTCGGAGAATGGCGCGCAGAATTACCCGCAGTGCTTCAACCTTGAGATCACGGGGGATGGAACCGAGGTTCCCGAGGGCGTGTTGGGGACTGAGCTGTATACTTCCACTGATCCTGGTATCGAGGTCAATATCTATGTTTCTGGGCTAGATTACCAGATCCCGGGTCCTACGCTCATCTCGGGCGTTTCGAGCACCGTTGAACAGACCAGTTCCACCATTACGGCTTCTGCGAGCGCAACCGTGGGAAGCGGATCTGGCTCCAGCGCCACCACAACGGTAGCAGGAGCTACGACGACATCATCAGCTTCTCAAGCCGCCTCCAGCACCAGCGCGGCAGCATCGCCCACGAGTACAGCTGTAGCCTCTTCCTCAAGCGCAGCTACTTCCACCAGCGTCGCTTCATCTTCTTCTTCCTCCCCCGCCACTACCCTAGTAACATCCACACGTGCCGCCGCAACCACAACTACAGCGCCGACGATAACAATCGCCACGACGACTACGAACACGCAGACCGGCGCCGTCGCGGCGCAGACGCTGTACGGGCAGTGCGGCGGCGCCAATTGGACAGGCGCCACGACATGCGCTGAGGGTACTTGCACTGAGTATAACCCGTATTACTCGCAGTGCGTCGAGGAGTCCGTCGCTGCTGCTGCGGCGGCGGGTGGGAGTAGCTGCTCGGGGGCTAAGAAGCACTAAGTGAATGTGCGGGTAAGGGCTGTATGGTTTGAAGGACGAGGCGAGCGGTTTGACTGATTGATCGGAAACTGGGTATCTACCTGGGTAGACAGGTCAGTGTTTTATTCGTGTATGTATATTTTGTCATCGTGATGTTCTCGCGATGTTTGTAGTTTGTACATCATAGCGAGCGAGAAAGAAACGGAATTTATCTTCATTCTTACCCTTAGCTTTCTATTCTCTCTTCTTTACGCCTGTGAATAATCTGTAATTTGCCAATCCCTCGGTAAATGCAACCCTATCTTATGTTCTACGGTAGCAAGGGATATACGCCGTGTTCCCAGGTGAGTGACACTGATCTAGGCCGGCTAAAGTAAATATATATTACCTCCTTTACTTTACCCTGACCCCTGACTCCCACGTGGAATCGTCTATCTGCGATCTACGCTGCACAGTTGATCATACCGATTTGGTGGAATAGACCGTGCGCGGCATGCAGTATTAGTTTCGGTGCCGGCTCGTTGGGAGTGTCGTCTCTTTAAAGAGTGCAGCAAGGTCGATGCCGGACTCGTTTTGAGGCTCTTGTTGAATGGTCAGTTACTTCGCGGGGGCTGTACTGGGCGTCTTGGACGTGGTTAGGGAGAGGTCCTCAGACAGATATCTCTGTTGTCTCTCGTGGATTTTGAGCCTCGATTCATTTTATTCCGAGTAGGTAAGTCGTAATAACAAGCATTGACGAACGCCTGATACTACTTCTTAGCTATTGGTAAACGCGCTTGCGTGAAAGAAGCAATGGCTTCTCACACATAACCACTAGGGGTTAAAGAATCGCAGCGTCGTCTGTATTGCCTGAATTCCTTTCGTTGGCTGTATCTGTGATCACGCATAGGTTTCACATTGCGTCTCAATTTGACTATGCTAGGATCATACATCTCTATGCTGTCGAGCTTGGTCGTAATTCAGTATAATATCGCAGCGAGTGCAATTAAAGAATTGGGGTGATCTTCTATACGCCTGTTAGCCTAATTACACTCGATAAAGAGAGAAGCTAGAATAGTTGTCGACGTTGCAATTTCCAACGAGGTTCTATCTGTCGCTGCCATCATCACATTGCTGGCCACTACATGAATTACTGACATTAATGGCACTATACGCCGGAGTTTATAAGATCAAACAATACCAAGCGCTCATATAAACCTGTTGGCGAGAATAACAAAATGCGATTCTGTTTGCTAGCGGACCGGCAATCATGTTGGTGGCATTGTACCTGTAGCGTATAGACATGATTATCGCGGATCTGCGCGTAAATGGGTATGATTTTTTGCTATCCCGCTCCCAACAGATGAATCACTTCGTACAGGAATGGCTATTAAGTCCATAATTCATATGCCATCACATGTGCGACTCGCTAATGACCGTTGTCTGCACCGAGCCGGCCAAATAGCAAGGTTCCAAGGAATATTCCAGCCAGGACAGACAAGAAATAGCCTACGTTCAGCGTCATTACCGCAACCATGCTATTTGTGAAGTCAGCAGTGTTGGACATAATTCATGCCCGCTTGGATCTTTTCCTAGGAGGCAAAGGGTTCTATTGACTTACAGTAGGTAGCCCACACCGCCAATGACAACATTCAGGAGAGACCGACCAATCTCGACGGTCGAGAGAAAGGGATGCCGTGCCCAACTTTCGCGTAGCATACGTCGGATGCTCCCTACGTGCGGCGGCCGGATGCGCTCCTCCATCAACGACTCCTTGTCACCTGAAGAGGGAATCCGAGCCTCGAGATTGCGGTTATGGGTAAATGCGATAGAGCGGAAAGCCATCAAGGCCTGCTGTATGACGCTCAGAAATATTAAGAAGATACATGTCCCAGCGTAGGCGTGTGTGCTATTAGGTGCCCAGGCCATCGACCATAGAGGGGTTATCATGCTGTTGAAGAAGACCATGGCCATCTCGGAGGCTGGCGTTAGCTCGCTGCTGTCCATTACCATGCCTCCCGAGTCCATGCTGTCCCCGTGTCTCTTAATGTGAGCCATCGTGAAAAGCCGATGAATCCGTGTGACTGATGGTTTGTTCTCGTGGGTCCAGTGTATTTAGTGGTAGAACGGAAGAGCACGATCGACGACGGCTCTCGACAGATGGCGTTTGGTAAACGGTCCCCGACCAAGTGTACCTGGAAAAGATTTCTCCTAACGTTATCTTCGATTATGCCGGATATGTTGATGAGTTCGAGAATGGGAATGAAGTAGGTGATTGTTGATGTTATGCTAGGATGACAAGTTCGGAACCTGGGCGGCAGCAGTAATTGCTGTATTGTACGATCATTCCACACCTCAGCAAAGTCTCGATGTAAACGGGTCTACTGCAGTAGGAAATATCTCAGCCCACGAGTCGTCAATAGTGGGATATGATAAGTGTTGAGCTTTAGTCAACGTTGCAATATTGGTAACTACCTACCTAGGTAGGCAATAAAGCGACAAAAGCAAGAGAACTGTTAATGTACTGGGCTATCTCCTTGGTAACTACGCGGAAGATCCAGCTGATCGGATACCCGTAGTATCGCTTCATTTCATACAGGGTCTCAATCCCTAGCAATCTAACATACCACACCCACACAACCAACTGCATTAGGACAGTAGCAAGCCTTCGTGTGATGAGCCCGCGTTAAGCATTCCTTACATGGCAGCAATTGCCACGCCAAGTTCCCGGTACGGACATCCGGTAACAGAAACTTGCTCAAAAGACAAGTACACGTGTAGTTTGTCGGTCAATACCCAGGTATCAGTACCTAGGTACGTGAGGGTTGCTGGGATGAGGGGATCCAGCTTACGTTATAAACTTGCTCAAATGGCCTCGAATCCGAGCACGTGGGATGTAGGCCTCTGGAGTTTCTGTTTGCATGCGCCTCTGTACCTTGATGGACGCAGCATCCGATCTTTCGGTAGCTAGTCTAGCCGTTCGGTGTGAATTAATGGTTCGATGGCTGCGCACCCCACGCCAAAAAGAAAAGGTAACTAACCCGAAGACGCCAAAAGTGAGGGCATTATTATTCGAGCTCAAAACACTGATAATTACAGAACTAACAAAGCATCGCTTCACATCCTACTAGTAGCTTTCTAAAACAAGGGTCTTCATTGTTAGACCAGCTATACTACACGTCGCAGATTAGTAGCCAGTTCAAAAACAATACCAGTACCACCTTCTTTTGTTACGGCATTCTGAGTTATTTACTAGATGATCACACTCACATATACATGACTGTGTGGTCTGCATCAGGAAACATCACGAATCTGCTGTTCTTAATTTTAAATCGCCATTCCATTTCCTCTCTGGTCGCAACATCTTGACAGCCGCTGCGTGTGGCAACGTCCCCAAGATGCGGACCTCTCTCTTACTCCTATCCCTTCTCGGTTCGGCGCAGTCTGTAACCGCCACGGCTAATGGCATCGTTGGTTTTGGCATCAACATCTATCCGGACTTATGTTGCCAGACATGCCGCGACTCATTATCGGCCCTCTACTTAAGTTGTACGACATTTCCAGCCGCCAGCAATGCCTCCAGCACGGATACGTCTGGTATGAAGAAGAGGCACGATGAGGGTGGCATGGACGCGGATATGCCAATGACAAGTGACGAATGTCGTGCGAGTAGTCAGCCATGGCTTCAAACTATGGCATACTGCATTCAACAAAATTGCAATGCCGTTGGGTTTGAGGGCACTAAACAAGCCAAATGCTTCAGTAAAGAGGCGCTTGCTGGTGCCACAACACCAACATTCCAAGAGAGCCTACCTACGATAGTGCCTACGGTAGAGCTCGCCAAGGATGCAGTTTGGCTCAATAGTACCAGCTTGGTCAACAGTGAGCTCTACTACGACACTTACGGCACCTACGCTGAGTTCGGGAGGTCTGAATACTTACATACAAAATACGCGTAAGCCAACTAATTCTCTCCTTCTTGTACGTAAAGATCCTGACAGCTCGTATTTAGGGTAGCGTTGATTCTCATTGTTATTGGTGTTGTCCTTGCTTCCGGCATAACGAATCAACTCGTTGCCACAAGCCCCGGGCTGCAAAAGCAGCTTCAATCTTCCCGTATATGGGCGAAACTTCGTCAACACCTCTTCCTGCCCGCTCTCGTTGGATCTCGGCATCTACAACCGCTCCCTGGACGTGTCGGCTACGTACCAGGCCGGATGCTTAGTATCAACATTGCAATCTACGTTATCCTCAACATCGTGTTCTCGTCTGTGAACTTCGGCAGTTTCCAGCCCAACATCGCTTTCTTTTCGTGGCAGTTTGAGATTTGCGAATATGTGGGAAATCGAACCGGTACTCTGAGTCTTGTTAACACAGCCATTGCGATACTGTTTGCAGGCCGGAACAATCTACTGATCAACCTGACCGGATGGAGCCAAACAACCTTTATGACCTTGCATCGCTGGAGTGCAAGAGTCGCCACTGTACAGGCCATCGTACACTCCGTGTTGTACACTGTAGCGTACTTTGAGCCGGGCTATGCGGGTGCAGCGGCCTACGCTGCTCAAGCAGCAATGCCTTTCTTCGTAAGTTCCCAGGTTTTTCGTTATCCCCGTTTGTTTGACATCAGTCTATGTGTATGGTCTTGCGAAAGAAGGCGAATAAGTGCTGCAGATCTATGACACGATCAATGAGAACTTGACTGACCGGCACTGAAATAGTGGTGGGGTATCGTTGCGACCATAGCCTATGCCTTAGCAACGTCCCTGTCGATATTACCGCTCCGCGCGAAGGCCTACGACACCTTCGTCATTATCCACATCGGCTTTGCCATTCTGGCGTTGGTTGGGTGTTGGTATCATCTGGTACCTCACTTTGGGCTCGATTATGGCTACCAAGTCTGGCTCTACCTTGCCTTTGCGTTCTGGTCTGCGGACCGGCTGGCAAGAATGGTTCGTCTGGCCTACTACAATCACTTGGGCTCCTCCGAGGCGCGAGTTGAGGCAGTTCCGGGCTGCGATGTCTTCCAAATCACAGTATTTCCCCGGACCTCTTGGGGATTTGGCCCCGGTCAACACACCTTCCTTTATTTCCCTTGGGTCGGAGCTCAAAAGTTTTGGGAAAGTCATCCTTTCAGCATTGCGAAGTGGACGCGGCAAGGGGCATCATCAGTAAACGCTTCAGCATCTGCTGATGCTTATGATAGCAGTCAAAATGATACTGAACTCGACACTGTTTCAGGTAAGGGGGTGTCGGTAAGGTCGAAGGCTCTGACTCCGGCTTCTACGCGCACCGAAAATCGCGCATCGATTCAATTTTTAGTCCGCGGACATACTGGTATGACGGCAGATCTTCGAAGACACATGTCCCTCTACTCGTACGGGTCCAGCATGGATATCTCAGTCTACAACGAGGGCCCCTACGCAGGGCATCGAACTACGCTACACCCATTTCAACTAGCCGACACGGTACTGTGTCTTGTCGGTGGCATCGGTATCACTCACGCCTTAGGATTCATCCAGGAGTTCGTAAGCGCCAACTCTCGAAGCGATGAAGAGACTGGAAGCAGATCCAAGATCATGAGGAAGGCGAGGCGGCTCATTCTCGCTTGGTCAGCTAAAGAGCTGGCGCTTATAGAGCACGTGAGACGGAACTTCTTAGTCGAATGCGAAGGAGCAGAGTATTCATTCTGGTGTACTGGCGAAAGTCTCTCCCCTGCTACGAAAGAAGCCGGAGTTATTGCAGGAAGGATGGACATCAGATCGGTTATTCGGTCTTCTTTAGAAACTGGGCACCAGACAACTGTCTTAGCATGCGGCCCAGGAAGTCTAGCGGATGAAGCAAGACAGCAGGTTATACATTGTGTGGGAGATGGATTCCGGGTGAATCTGGTCGAAGAATCATTCTGTTGGTGATTTAAGCAGTTATAGCGACTAATTTCAACATACTACAAACAGCACCTCTTAGTCCAATATTGTTACATAGGTGATTCTCATCCTAAGAAGCAATCTCATAGTAGCAACATGTTTTCGATGAGTCGCGCGTGAAAGAGTAGTGTAACAGGCAGGCAAGTCGCCAACTGCTGACCGCTCATGCAAAATCACCCTAACCCCGATCATGTTTTGGCGGGGTATCGTTCCATTTAGAGACAGGGATCATACAGGAGAAGAGAGAGAGTTTGAGCGCGTTTTCTCGCATGCATGCGCAGTATGCATAATGTAACCAACGTGGCTAATGCATCGTCAATCCTTCGCGTCAGGTGAAATGCGCTGAAGATGCACGGACGACATTCGAGCCTTATCTCCATTATATTTCCGGACTATTGGGCACCTTGAACCGTATCCATCGACTTACATCATCATATATAGCGCCGTTGTAGGTAGGGTCCTGGCGTTTAGAGGGCCTGCGGTAAGACAGCTGAATACTAGTATGACAACACAGTGTCCCAGTTGCAACTTAACGCTACCCATGAAAGTTGAGAATTTTCTTTAAGCGCGAAAGCCCTTTTCGTTGAAGTCTTGGGTGCGACAACGAAGCACTCTGCCAGGCCATTGCTTGATTACGTTAATATATAGGTAATCTTTTGTTTTTATGTTCTTTTCAGGGAATGAAAAGATAAGGCGACTCGACGTACATATCCATGTCTTGATGGTACTATCTAATCTTCTTAAACCTTACCCACAACTCCGGTTTTGTCATAGAGTGAAATATCTTCATGCGCTTCATCTTACCATCAAGACCCCACACGTCATTCTTGTCTTCATACTTCTCTCTATCAAGTTCTAGATCGAAGTTCCATAGTACGTGCGCTGTTATAAGCAACATTTCCAAGAACGCCAGATTCTTTCCTATGCATACCCTCGGTCCAGTGCCAAAAGGGAGTGAAGCATTCAGGCGATCGTTCGAGAATTTCTCATTCTCACGCAACCAGCGCTCAGGCTGGAACGTGTCGGGCTCGTAAAAGTTAAGGCTAGAATGGGTCGCGACCCAGGGTGCGACAGCGACCGTCTTCCCGCCCGGTATGTAGTAACCGTCGATGGCAGCGCCGCCCGGCGGGACTATCCGCTGCTGACTTGCCGGTGAAGGTGGGTATAATCGCAAGGTTTCTTGTAAAGTCGCTTCGAGATATCGAAGGTGTCTAACTTTCTCCCACCTAATATCGTCCTCGTTCGCGAAGGCGCTTCTTATTTCGTGCGCTAGACGGCTGAATACGTTAGGATGCGTACATACGAAGTATGTCCATCCCGTAAGCGCTGTCGCTGTCGTATCAGTCCCACCACTTACGAATCCAGCCACGTTTAGGAAAATCTCCGTCTCGGTAAGTGACTTCTTCGACTCATTATTGCGCAGGATATGGTACATGAAATCTGTATGTTCACGGTCGTCGTCAGCCAGGCGGCGGAGTGTCTTCTCTCGCGCGTTGCTCATATGAACTTTCCTCCACTCCGCCGCTTGGGCGGGAATAAGGAGTCGGGTCATGAGAGACTCAAGCCATGTACCAACACCGGATAATCGCCGTATGCCCTGCGTCCACGTAGCCCCGACGAAGATTTGAATGACGGACGTAGACCATTCAGTCGCTGACGCCTGATCGAGACATCCGAAGGGCTCAGCAAAGCATAAGTCGCCCATGGTGTCAAATGCGAAATAAGTATCTAGCAGTTGTCAGCAGGGAAGACACGAGCAGAGACGGATTGGAAGAGGTAATTACACCAATTTGATACGTCTGCAGCTTGGTTCTTATCCGCCTTAGCGTGAAGCGCTCTAATGAACTTGTGTATATGGACTAGAACGAGACTTTCTAGCTGAAGCAATGCACTATTCGTGAATAGATATCCCAACGCCTTTCTTTGACGAGTATGATTTTCATTCACAGCTAGGCTCACACCGGTTTGTCCGTCTTGAGCCCCGACAGCTCCCAGGAAAATCGGACTTTTCTCCATATTCATGGCACCTTTCTGTCGAGCTTGTTAGAGATATCCCATGATTCAGCGAGGTCCGGCTGCAGCTTACCCGAAGTCCATAGATTTCTTGACGCGCTTCTACACTAATGAAGCTAATCTCATCCGGAGAAACCCTTACTACAGGGCCATATTGATCGTGAAGAGATTTGTAATAAACGTGCTGGTCTCCTTTCAGCAAAGCCAAGGCCGCGGGCAGCTCTGAAATGCGGTTGAGCCAGGGACCAGGGATGTTGCGGAAGGGACCAAAGAACAGTCTTCTACAGATCTGAACAATGAGGCCTGAAACAACCTGAACGATGGTCAGCACACGGCCTCGTATTTGATGAGGTATTAACTAACAACAACAGCAAATGATATCAGCACTGGAGACGTCAAGCGTATTTTCTCCATCGTCAAATTGATGCCCGAAATGATATTGTCTTCGGGCAGGGGAGATGCCGCCTACCAGAACAATGATAACGACGAGTTAACGTGTTGTCGTTGCAATCAGAGTCGAAGTTTGATACTTGGCATTCGTATCAGGTCTATGTATGTAATGCTCTCTCTAAGGCATGTTCTATACTCCGTTCAACTTCTTCCAACCATCACAATATTACAACTGCCACCTGAGACACTACACAAGCGGCTTGTGCACCTCGAGTCCAATCCCAGCTGCGCGACTTTGTGGGTCCGATGGCTCTTCGCTGTCGCCGCAGGGGTGACGCCCCTAAAACTTGCTCGACTTTATTGGGGCTACCGCAATTAAATTTGCTCATAAGAACTCATAACGACTCATAACCGCTCATGTCATCTGATCAACACATCGTCATGAACTAATGAGCGCTCGAGTCTCAAGCCTATTATACCGTCGAAATTGAGATAGGCCGTCGAAGTCGGTCACCGGCCACTCTGCAGCATTACCACGCTTGATCGGACTCCGGGAGCACGGTCATGGGAGACACCAGGGAACTCGCGAAAGGCTATACGCTCGCGAATAACACGCAACACGATGCAGGCTTATATCTTATGAAGAGACTCGAGATCGCTCCCGGCATGCGGGTTCTCGACGTCGGCTGCGGACCCGGTGATCTCACAGCCAAGATTGCCGAGCTCGTGGGAGAAGATGGAAGTGTCGTTGGCATCGACCCGAGCGGGCAACGCATCGCCATCGCGCTTGATCAAAGGGCAAAGCAGAACATATCATTCCAAGTAGGGAGAGCGGAAGACCTTTCACAGTTTCCCTCCAGAAGCTTCGATATTGTCTTTGTGAACTCTACGCTACACTGGGTCGAGGATCAATGGGCAGCGCTCATGGAATTCAGCCGCGTTCTAAAGCCAGGAGGCCGCCTCGGTATCTCTGGCGGATCTGGGGACTTCATTTCTGCTCAGGAGAGGATCAAGGCGGATGTCCTATCTAGAGAACCTTACCGCAATTATCCGGAGCAGAGCCCCCCGAAATTTCTCAAGAAGAGTGAGCTGGAGAGGCTTCTTAACAGGGCTGAGTTTCTCATCGGAGAAATTACCAGAAGAGAAATTATCAAGTCGGTCAAGGACGGGGATGAGATGCTGAATTGGTTAGATACTAGCTCATCTGGGAAGACATACGGGAGTATCCCACTGGAGTTACGGCCGAAAGCGAGGGAGGAGATGAAGCAGGAATGGGACAAGCTCATGACGAAGGATGGAATTCAAATGGAATTGGAAGTTCTGGTTTCTATAGCCACCAAGACTTGAGTGCTATATTAGCTTCTCTTCCGAATCGGTTAGACATCAGTTAGACCCCCGAAGAAAGCATCTTATTTACGAACCCAGATTTTTAATAGTCATAACCTCAAACCCGAGGAGATTATTCCCATTTAATTTGAAGGTGGAATCACGATGGGCTTTGATTACGTATTCTAGCTTCTTATTTCTTTTCTTCCACGCCCTAATGCATACGTGTTGCATTGAGCGGGTTTGAGTACATTTACACGTAATAATAATATGTACGATGTTGGACCCTACCTCCGTATAGCACTAAACCGCTTTTCATCAACTTTCCGTCGGCAAAATGTTCGCTTGATACGATGCACTCATATAAAACCACGGTCTCACCAGTGTTAGCACGCCGCATCAGCAAGTATGCAGACACAGACTTGTGAGTGCTGCGCACAACCTTTGAGATACTCTCCTCGTGTTCTCGACCTCTTTCTTGCACTCTTCCCTGGGCTGCTATGACAACACAGTAACAGCACGAACTCTCTACTTCCAGACTTGGCATTATGATTACTTCCGTCTCAATCGTGGGCATTGGGAACTGCGGCTGCGCGTTCGCGGCCGATCTCGAGAATCGTGGTATCAAAGTTCTACTATACGCCCATCCCAACCATAGCGCCAATGCCGAAACTATCCGGAACATCGGCTATCTGGACTCCATTGGGAAAATAGAGGGACGTTTCTACCCAGTCATAAGCACGAGCATGTCCGCGGCTCTTCGATTTTCGAAGACAATTATCATCGCGGTGCCGTCCTTTGCGCAGGACGACATCTTAGCGGAGCTCGAGAAACATGATACCAGCAACCATATCATTATTGCAGCGAGCGGCAATTTCTTCACTCTCGTCGCGTGTAAGCGTATACGCGCTCGCTATCTTCTCGAAACAAGCGCTTCGCCATTCGGGTCCCGCCTACTCGATTCCAAGGACATCGAACCGGATTTGAGGCCTGTCTCCAAATATGGCGTCAATGTGTTTGGCTTCAAGTCGGTAATGCCAATCGCATCATTACCAACTGATATGAGCGCCGATCTCCGCTCAGACATAGGCCGAATCTTTCCTAAACAGCTGCAGTGGTGCAGCAACGTCATTGAAGCTGCGTTCTATAACTTCAACGGCGTACTTCATCCAATTACCGCGGTCATGAATGCAGGCTGGGTCGAGCATACGAAAGGGGACTTTTACTTTTATCCTCAAGGCATGACACCAGCCGTTACCAAGATTATGGAGCAGATTGATAATGAGAGGGTGGCTATCGCCTCTCGCTACGGAAAGGCAACGCCATGTCTGAAGCAAATGAACGCCTATTACGACATGAATCGTTCTTCGCTGACCGAATTCGCACAGAATTCTACGTTCCATAGCACAATGAAAGTATGCCCAACCAGCATGCAGCACCGATACTTAGTGGAAGACTTGCCTTATGTATTGGTGCCTTGGTATGAGTTGGGCGTCAAAGCCGGGTTGGAATCCCCGTTTATACGGTCCCTCATTCTCTGGGCCTCGACAATAAATGGCACGGATTACTTGAGAGTTGGTAGGAACATCGGCGCCCTGGGTCTTGAAAACTGGTCGTTGGATGAGATTGTGGACATGGTCTCGGCTAAATCTGCTACACTAGAAGCTGAGTTAGCAAGATACATTGATCGGGATTGCACGTCTTCACTCAGAATGGGGTTGGCCGAGAAAATAGCGTACAAGAGCTTCGAACTTAGCCAAGTTAGCTAATAAATTTCTTCGGTCTCAATGCCCACAGTTCTCTTTCTCCTTAGAGAGTCCTTATATCTAGGCCATATGACAATCGCCCTAAGATTGCTCGTTCATGGGAAACTCATACCTCTTAGAAGTGTCATTGGCTTTCCCATACTTGTTACCATCGAGCTTCGTGTTTATAGCCTTCAATCTTCATTAAGCTACTTTGCCATATCTATTCGCATTCTCGAGGGAGGTTTGGTACATTGCCAAGACAGTACGACAGTATGAGAGCGAGCATTACGGTTGGAGATTGTCTGACGAAGAGATCAGAATGCGGTTAGTTCCATCTAAATAGGATAACCATGTGCCACCAATTTGTATGACGACCCAATTAGGAAACCCGCGGCAAAAAATTATACTCCACTCCCCGATCGTTCCGCCGAAGAGGCGGTCATGAAGGTACTCGGGGTCGTGAGCTGAAAACGCCTCCTACCGATGAGAATCCCAGCTTAGCTATTATCATGGCTCGAACAGTGTCGAGGCTACTCGCGGTTTATCTCACCCTTACCCTGGCATTGACAGTAAATGGGAATTATGTCGACTTCAAGACAAAGTGTCTCTCGTTCAAACCGGGGTCTCTCATATCAAATGCGACGCTGAACCGTCTCGAATTTGTAGCATCAGGGACGAATCTTGCCTTTCCAGACAATGACCCGTCATGCAATAGGGCGAGCCAGATCGTGAGCGTCGATCTATGTCGAGTCGCGTTATCGGTTCCGACATCCCAGCGGTCGGGATTCAATTATGAGCTATGGCTTCCTGAGACTTGGAATGGGAGGACATTGGCGACTGGGAATGGCGGTCTTGATGGGTGTTAGTCGCCCTAAGTGCAGGGTTGGTCGTGCGCATTTAACATGTGATAGGTATCAAGTATGAAGATATTGCTTACGGGTCTGCCAACAGATTCTCAAGGTAAGACCTCCTGAGTACTTGAGAATAAGTACCATGACTAATCAATGTATAGTATGTGCTGCAACCCCTATAGGATCCCATCTGAAATTTCCAGACTAGAACATAGGCTCGCCTGTGACTATATTGATTTTAGCTAGCCTTCGGTACAAACAACGGTCATAACGGAACTAGCGGTGCTGCTTTCTACCAGAATGAGGATGTTGTGATTGACTTTAGCTGGAGAGCGTGAGTGTAGAATCCACATTGACTCGTTAAATGGATGTCCGGCTGACCTTCTAGGCTTCATACCTCTGTTGAAGTTGGAAAGAAGCTTACGTCACTTTTCTATAACGAGAGCGTAGGGAAATCCTATTACATCGGTTGTTCTCTAGGCGGTCGCCAAGGCATTGGGAGTGCGGAGAAATTTCCTAAAGACTTCGACGGGATAGTCGCAGGATCACCCGCCGTCGACTTCAATAGTCTTTACTCCTGGAGAGCTAGCTTCTTCCCCATAACTGGGGACGCGGAATCATCAAGTTTCATATCGCCCAATACCTGGAAGACGACGATACACAATGAGGTTCTTAGGCAATGCGATACTATCGACGGAGTTGAAGATGGTATCATCGAAGATCCCGTCTTGTGCCATGTCGATACCCAACGACTTCTGTGTGGATATAAAAACAGCACTTCGACAGATTGCCTTAGCGCAGCCCAAGTGAAGACGGTTCAGACCATATTCGACGACTATCTTTGGCCCAATGGCACGCTTCTCTACCCGAGGGTGAATCCGGGAGGGGAACTATTAGCTGCGGATGGGCTTTATTCTGGAAATGCTTTTGGTCCGTCAGCAGACTGGTTCAAGTACGTCATACTTGAGCAGCCCTCTTGGGACCCTTCTACGTACACTCAAGACGATGCTCTACTTGCTATACAGAAGAACCCGGCAGATATAGACACCTGGCCCTCCTCACTAGCTGCATTTCAAGATCAGGGGGGCAAACTCATCTCATATCACGGACAGCAGGACCAGCAAATCACCAGCTTGAATTCGATCCGCTTCTGGAAGAGGTTGGCGAGCGAAGTAAACTACGATCTAGACAAAATGGATGCGTTCTACCGCCTATTCAGAATACCTGGCATGAACCATTGTAGTACCGGCCCAGGTGCTTGGACAGTTGGACAAGGTGGCAGTGACGCTGCTTATGGCATCCCGTTTGATAGGGAACATAACGTCCTCGCAGCTATAGTCGATTGGGTCGAGAAGGGGATAGCTCCAGACGAAATTATAGGGACAAAGTTCATCAATGATACCGTTGACGAAGGGATTTCGTACCAACATCGTCATTGCAGGTACCCCTATCGAAGCACGTATTCGGGAGAGGGGGACCCATTAGATATGAACAGTTGGCATTGTGTAAATTTTGGCGGTTACTGAGCAGGCCAATATACCACTTTCGTTATGATAAGACATATAAGCCCTGCAGATTCGAAGTGAGAAAGGCTTCTCTCCTGTGCGCTTCACCCCTTTTGCAATTGGGCAAGATTATATTTCACTGTCGTGTCAGTATAAGCCACTCAAACTAGGTACGTGTAGTTGGATTGCAGAAGTCTGAAAGCCAATAAGTTCGTGCACTTAGCGAGCGCTTGATGTTACTCTTATCGATGCAGAGAGGCACCAGCGGCGCAGATTATAAAATAATACCATCGTGCACCTACTTAATACTGAAGCACAATACGACGCTCGCTCAAGACTGTGAAGGAAATCACAGTGACTCGTTAGGCCCGAAAGATGCATCCTATGCCAACGTCCAGGGGGTTATTCGCCTCGTACGAGCAAGACGGACGACACAGCCAGCACGATTTAAAGAATCTAACCGGTACACTGAGTCAATTGCTTATCTTCTAGACAGAACTACTTAACAGTATGATCAGATACTAACCAAATTATTTCTCCTTCCTGGTCTCAGAACAAGATATTTCTAGCCTCCTAATTTTGCCACCAAGGAAGCTGTGGTGATTTCAATGTAGTTATTTAAACTTCTCTATTCTAAGACGACAAAGCTTGTTTATCTGTCCGCCTCGAAGTTTCCCTGTTTTATTCCGACTGTCTCCCCAAGGGGCATCTAGATTGCGCGAGGAAGAAGCTACATCATAGCGAATCTCGCTTTCCTTAAGCCTCGTTGAAACCTTCTTTCAAAAGGCCTGACAATTTCTACTTTGTTAGCGGGTAGTAATTTCCTTCATCCCAAAGCGATACGCCTGAGCACCTAGCTCTTTCCTATATTCGGAGAATTTCCCTCCTGCAATCTTTCTTCAGCCTGAGGAAAAACAACCCGACGTCTATCCTCCCCCGTCTCTTCCGGGTACTTCTTCGTTTCGCCCATACATACTAGCATCGTACATCACACTCAATCTTATTTTCTTTTCGCAAAATCACTTACATGCTACAAAGTATCCGGTGCTCACTGAGCCAATGGAAAGAATTACTCCAGTCCGCCAGTTCTTCATCACTTAAACGAGACACGCACTCATACGAGCTTCGTACTTCGCGCTACGCTTCTCTCACTGACGTGTAAGCGAATCATCAAAATAATAACTGCGAGTATGAAGCACAGGAACCCTGACTTACTATCCATGTTCATTGACCTTAGCCCAGCAGGGACCTTGTCCCCATCTCTCGAATCGATATGCGTGAGGGGCTGCCCTCTCTCCTAGGGCCAATTTTGGACGTTCTAGAAACTCTACAAAACGATTGGAAAGCTGTCAAACAAATGATGCAAAAGGAAAAAGAACTCATCGACCGGCTTGAGAATATGTACGACGGAGAACTCGGATGCCTCAGGGCACGGAGTGACAGCGTTGCACCTATCGACTATATCAATACTTACCTAGTTATCCAGCACAAGCGGGTTGAGACGGAAAATGCGATACATGGAGCTTATGAACAACGGCTGCGGCTGACCTTGGAATTATTCAATCGGACCTTCCAACAGCTCATTGAGAAGAGCACCCTTGTTAAAGACAAGCTAGAGCGTCTTTTCAGACGTTGGAATGGGACTGAGTTCCAGGCGCTTCCTCAGTTCAGAGAAATTCGTGAGATTGTGAACAATTCAGTAAACGCCTGCGTGACAGACGTAAATCTACAACACATGAATCTAGAGGAGGCTAGCTCGGCGGTGGCGGAAGGCCAGCAAAAGCTTGACAAAATTGAAGCTACTCTTCCATGGGAGGTTTTGCACTGGATTGACGTGGAGCAGTGGGCCGAAGCCAACCACGATGGAACTTTTGCGGTGTCTTATCCAAGCGATATTGAGGAGATGGATGAAAGTTGGGGTTGATCCGTGGAAAAATACAGGCTTCTATCCGGAAGGCGCTGTTACTGGTGAGTAGATCTTGATAACCGACAGACCTCTTGTGATCTGCTATTGGTAATCACTGACACTGTCATTGCAGGCGACTCTGTGGTTTCTATTGATAATTGGCTAGCGTGATAGGTTTATTACACATCGAGTACTCTTACCAGGCGATTCGCCACAGCGAAAACCAACATATACACTCTTGATTCATCAGCACGTGTGCAATGAGACGGATGTCGCTCATATACATATATATGTACTTCACGATTGACTCGCAAGAATATGTACCTAACAAGAAAGCTATACAGAACTCAATCGACCCCGTGTAAGGGACTTGGGTCACTACTCGACGCCGTTTACTTTTGCTTCTCGACCATCACTCTAGAACACCACACGAGAACGCTCCTCGGGTCCTGGGCCGATCCGTATCAGCTATTAACATTTACAGGCACTGGGAGTAATATTGACTCTGGGCCTGGCATGTTGATCCTGAAGCGCAAGTCGTGCAGCCGGTGAAGCCAGTACCGCCGCATTGGCCCCATTTCGCGACCGAGCAGCCGCCAGTGCCACCGCCACCGCCGGTGCCTGTACCGGTCCCGGGCGAAGTGCTGCCCCCTGAGCCGGCATCAAAGACTTCAATGTGCGCGGATCCGCTGCTCTGGTATCCCTCCGTGGCCAAGATCTGGTAATCGTGTGTGCCGAGCTGCAGACCAGACGCCGCCCAAGCGTCGAAGTGGTTCTTGACAGTGACTGTAAATCTGAAGTCAGTAAATGCACACAACGTGGAGCTAGAGGAAAGGGAAAGGAATCGGGTTTTACGAACCTGATCCTCCGACGCGCTTCTGCTGGCGGACGGACCAGAACTGATAGAAGGTCGAAGTGCCTTCTATCGAGGGCTGGTTTACACGCTGGGTGCGGTAGATGTCGTATGTGCCACCATCGCTCGTGACCGAGCCGAGCTTCGTGGTACCCGTGGACGGGTTGTACGTGCCGAAGGACTCGACGATGTAGTACTCGATCAGGGGGTTGCGCGTCCAGCCGTAGACGGAGAGGTAGCTGTTGACGTTGGCGCCGTTCCACGTCCCGTTGTACCCGATGACGCGCGCTGCACCCGGGTTCCAGCCCTTGCCGGCCACAAAGTTGTTCACGTTGTTCCACGTCACGTCGTAGGAACCCGCGGGGCCGTTGTTGTACGTTACGCTGCCCTGGCCGTCTGTCCAGAACGAGTAGTAGAAGCCGTTGTTGGTGCCCGTGCCGGGGCTCGTCCGCTTGTACAGCTCTAGCGGTGAGGCAATGGCTGTGGTGGCGGCCGCCACAACGGCCAGCGCGAGTGATCCGAGCATGATGAGCAGGAGATGACTTGAGTAACTGATCTCGTATGCTTGTGCGTGGTGACAAGCGAAACGAGATACTAGTTTGTCGTTGGCGATGTCATGCTCTTTATATAGATCAGCCCCATAAAAGCCGGGTTCGTCGATCAGATCATCACTTCGGAATCAAGATAGATGGTCTGGACCCCTGGTTAGGAAAGGCGCATCGTAAATCCGTGCCTTGATGGTCGTTGCGCGTCTTCATTTGTCTAAGTGAGGCTGTGAATATGACAACAAGGGTAACTGTTATATCCGTCTTGGTTGGATAATTGATTGGCAGATGAAGGTCATTGGGAAGCGATTATTCTAATTAGCCTAAAGACAAGGTAACATGGTGCTTTAACACAGCGGATCGCAGAGCCACGTTGATATTAACCGTTGAAGTGTCTAGTTGATTAGGAAATCTAGCTTAGAGGCTATACCCGAAGTTTCCAACGTCACAACTCACTTTGGAATCTGGCCGTTCTCATCGATTTTTCTCCTTGAAGCCCTTCGGTTCAAAGGAGGTTCTAATAGGTTCTACGCCACTTCAACCAGTCGGGGGTCTGAGCGCTCGGTGTCCATGCCGGATTTCATCGCCGCATGAGTTGCCCGAAACAGCTAATTTCCCCCAGACCCGGTTTCGACTTGCTGAACATCCATCAATCAAGCTTGAAGGAAAAAGAAACTCTTGCACAAGGGGGGCCAACAGGATGCAGTCTTTCGGAGCGTAGATACCAATTATCCGGTTTTTGCTGTCATATCCCTTTTCCTTCATGACCCCTATCATCCCTACTACACCTTTTTTCTTCCCACTTGGAGGGTCCCGATTCCCCGGGACCACGCTTAAGCGAGCCCGTCGATTGTCTGATCTGATCCCCGGAGCTTTCGCAAGAAGCCTCCGGGGCCTACCACGCCCTGTCAGCCCCCTTGGTTCCACTTCCCCAACTTCCCCGAACCCAGTTTCGTCGTCTGGACCACCAGAATTATTAAGAGTCAACCCTGATCGAGCAGTACGCTATTAGTTCTGACCAATCACCTCGAGGCATGTTGCCAGTTACGGTATAGGAGCTGGCCTGGTGGCAACCCGGGGCACAGTAGTGTACCGTCGTCTGATCAAAAACGCATTTATCCATTTAACCGCAGCTACATTTGGCTCGACCAGGCGCGCGCCCGACATCCGTCTTGCTTCGCTAGCATCATGGGCCCTGAGCAAGCGCTTCAGGGGAGCAAAGGAAAACAACCAGAGAGGTATAACCGCTGGTTCAATATGATTTGGGGGCGAGATCATGACGACTGCATTTGTATACTCAGGAAAATGATATATAAAATGGGAGAGCGGCCGGGTGACGATCATTCTTGTTTTACGGGAAGAGATCAGCAGACAAACAGATAGATCACCGACAGCAAACATGAAAGCTACCCTTTTCGCTCCCATCCTCGCCGCGGCTGGCGTTCACGCCTCGCCTGCCGAGATCGCTGAGCGCCAGAGCTGCCCTGACATCTACGTCTTCGGCGCTCGTGAGACGACTGTTGGACCAGGCTACGGCACTGCTGGCGGTCTCGTCAACCAAGTCTTGGCCGCGTACCCAGGCTCCCAGGCGTCTCCCATCGACTATCCCGCCTGCGGTGGCCAAGCTTCTTGTGGAGGCATCTCCTACGACCAGTCTGCTACGCAGGGAACTGCGGCTGTTGTCAGCGCTGTGACTAGCCTTAACAGTCGCTGCCCGAACACGAAGATCGTGCTCATTGGATACTCTCAGGTATGGCCTATCTCAAAACGTGAATCTGTTGATTGAATACTTATGATTATTCGTCCCAAACAGGGCGGTCAAATCATGGACAACGCCCTATGTGGCGGTGCAGGTGCTACTCTCACCGGTAACGCCCTGGCCGCCGTCAAAGTCGCCATCTTCATGGGCGATCCGCACAACGTCGCCGGTCTGCCCTACAACGTGGGCACTTGCACAGCTGGAGGTGTAAGTAAACAACAATCCTCGCATCTTGTGCAGACTTCTGACGTAGAGAACCGAACCGCAGTTCGCCGCTCGCCCATCAGGCTTCAAGTGCGCGCCCGCGAACCCGAGCATCATCAAGTCGTACTGCGACAGCACGGACCCCTACTGCTGCAACGGCAACGACGCCAACTCGCACCAGCAGTACGTCGTCAAGTACGGCTCGCAGGCTCTCGCTTTCATCGAGTCGGAGCTCAGCGTAAGTTGTCACCTCCCCCTTTTCCCGGTCTCTCCCATTTCTCACCTTTATCACCATACAACCCCGCTGGAAGCTCGGGCGGGTACGCTTCGGGGAGCAAAGAAGAGATGATGAAACGCAATCTGGGCACATCGCTAATTCTGTATTGTGGCATCTAGGCTTCCGGAGGTACATCTCCGGGCACCGGCACCGGCGGCGGTGGCGGTGGCACTGGCGGCTGCTCGGTCGCGAAATGGGGCCAGTGCGGTGGCACAGGCTTCACCGGCTGCACGACTTGCGCTTCTGGATCAACATGCCAGGCCCAGAGTCAATACTATTCCCAATGCCTGTAGTGCGGTAGTAGTGGATGGGCTAAGTGTGCTACTGTAAGCGATTCTCGGTGTCTGTACATAGTGTACCTGGACTCTCATGTAAATACTCAGGTAGCAAAATACCTTTAAAAAGAGTTTCTGTTTCGCGCGACGATGACTGATATGAATTATTATTTTGTGTATATTTCATTAAGATTGTGCTTCGTACATGTGACGTGTCCCTCTGTTAGCTACTTAAGTATCTATTAACTAGGTATGTGAAGTCGCCGAAAGCAGATTGAGGCGGTATTAGGGGTATTAGGATAGATGCGTGCTAAAGTGCACGGAAGAGAGCAGCAGTATAAGTTACCTCGTAATCGGGTCCATCAATATTGAACACTCTCACTTTACCTACGCATATAGCACACCGCATGGTTAAGACATGCATCTCACCTTGATCCGTTAGCAATTACCCACCTTCGATTTAAATAGCTTTGGAGGCTATAAATATTAAACTCTGTGTGCGGAACGGGGCGGGGGTGCTAGTCGCATATTATGAGCACGGATATATAATCCTTTTGGATTGAGAACTCTGAGAGCGGCGCAAGGTTTGGAGACGTCCGGTTGACACGTCAACTTAGTCGGATTTCCATCAGCGGTATTCCAAGTGGCTTGACTGAGTTTTACGTGGTGCTCAGACCGCCGTACTAGGTTAGTATACTATCGCTTGTTAATGAACTCAAAATAGGTTGCGCGAAGTTTCCTATGCCTCCATCTCCTCATCTGGTCTATGCAGTAGGATAACTTTTGGTATCATCGGTCGTTAAAATTTCGTAGCGTCAATTGATATATCGTGCTTCTCATGTTAGCGACATTGTTAATGGGCTAAAGATGAAAATCTTAGAACTCACTCCTAGTCAACATGCCCATTTCCTCCCACGACATTAAATAACCCTTGACAAGTCCATTATCGAATCTGCAAGCTCACTCATCAGCTATCGACACAATCGCTGTGCCCTTACTGATGGTTGCTTAAGCAATGAGGTCTGCCACATTCATAGGCATTTCATCAATCTGGGTCGAGTAATATACTGTTCAGGTCAGCACTTAAGAGTCTGCAATACGAGGAAGCAGCGGACCTACACTCAATGTCACGCAGAATGCGCACGTCTTCGCTAGTGACAAAATTGATGGCAACACCCTTGCGACCAAATCTCCCGCTTCGACCAATGCGGTGAATGTAGTTTTCACGATTGCTAGGCAAGTCGTAGTTGATGACCAGGCTGACCTGCTGGACATCGATACCTCGAGCCCAAACATCGGTAGAGATCAAAACTCTGCTGTTGCCCTGTCTGAAGTCTTGCATAATACTGTCTCTCTCTTTCTGGGGCATATCTCCATGCATACTGCTGACAGTGAAGTTGGCTTCGCGCATCTTGTCGGTCAACCAGTCAACCTTGCGTCGTGTGTTGCAGAAGATGACGGCTTGTGTGATAGTCAAGGTGTCGTAGAGGTCACACAGAGTGTCGAATTTCCAATCCTCCTTCTCGACCGCAATGAAATATTGCTTGAGACCTTCAAGGGTCAACTCGTCACGCTTGACCAAGATGCGCACGGGGTCAGTCATGAACTTGGTGGTCATGTCCAAGACATCGTAAGGCAGAGTAGCGGAGACAACAACTACTTGCGTGGCAGGCGGAAGGTATCGATAGACGTCGTATATCTGCTCGCGGAAGCCTTGATTAAGTAGCTCGTCGGCTTCGTCAAGCACGAGCATCTTGATGTTCTTGGTCCGAAGGTGACGGCGGCGGATCATGTCAGCGACACGACCGGGTGTGCCTGAAACAATATGTTGACCATAGTCAAGCTTGCGGATGTCCTCGCCGACATTAGTGCCTCCGATGCAGGCATGACATTGGACATTCATGTAGTCGCCGAGGGCCATAACGACGGACTGGATCTGGGTAGCGAGTTCGCGGGTAGGTGATAGGACGAGAGCCTGCGTCTCGCGGACGGCGGTGTCAATGACTTGCAGCATAGAGATGGAGAAGGTGGCCGTCTTGCCGGTACCAGACTGGGCTTGGGCGATGGTATCGCGACCCTTGCATATCTGGACGATGGCTCGGGACTGGACGGCGGACGGGGACTCGTAGCCGTACGCATAGATGCCTCGGAGCAGGTTTTCTGAAGACGTGGGATTAGCGACACTTGGGCGACAGCATTGGGCGATGGCTCGTTGTTTACCTACCCTTCAATGACATGGCCTCGAAAGTCGGATGGACTGTGACCTCTTTCGATGTCGAGAATTCCATCTTTTCGTCGGCGCGACGATCGATACCACCGCCTTCAGCCATATTGAGTGTTGTATCGGTAGATGCTCTTGACAAATGAGATGACCACGATATCGAGGCGGTGTTTGGGATGAGACGATGGGATATGACGGCGTTGATTAGCACTCGGTACTAAGAAGTGTGCGACGAGGATTGAAGCTCGAATGAACGCGCCTGTTGATCCTCGAAATTTAGGTGGAGAGAAGTGGGTCATAGCAAGCAGTTATCGAGCGACAGGTCTAATCGATAGTCAGTTAGAGGAAGTAAGCCGCCCGGTTGATGAATATTATGCAGTGACAGAGGGTGGCAGCAGCGATCTTGGGACTTGCCTACCACTTGCAGGCGACTCTTTTGCCTCGCATAGCTTTTACATCACACCTACAACTGCATCACAATACCTGCAGGAAGTTACTTACGTCTTCTTCAGGCGCTAACTTCGACGATCTCTATTTAATAGTTTCCCCTTCTATCAATTCACAACAGTTGAAAATTAAGCCTGTCGCGCACTTCAGCGATCTCTACAAGTTACACGGCGCGTCACGCCTACCATGCTGTTAGAAGAGCAAAGGTTCCTCCATGAGGACCTCGAGCGTCTGGAACAAGGGATCGCTGATCGGATCGGCGAAGAACCAAGACAGGTGTGTATATGCTGAGTTAGCCGCAATTACTGTATACTAACTACCGCTCTCCCTAGATTCGAGATCGGTTAGCACGCGACCATCAAATTGCCCAGTTTCTCGATCGCATCTCTTCTCAGTCCGCTAAGCTACTTGAAATATATCGCGATGCAGACGGATCACGATCGCGCGAGATTCAGCAGATCGGCACGGGAGATCCGATGGAGGAGTTCTATAAGCAGCTGACGGACATCAAGAGCTTCCACGCGAGGTATCCTAATGAGCCAGTCGAGAACCTCGAGCGCGCATACCGACCTAAAAAGGGTGCCGATGAGGCAGCCCAGCCGAGCATCGTCGATACCATGTTCACTGGAGAGGAGGCCTTTGGCCGGTTTTTCGACTTACATACCTGCCATGAATTGTACCTCAACTTACCAAATGCGAAGAGGCTTAGCTACGTACAATACCTGGACCTGTTCGACAACTTTGCGCCAGGTGCTGCCGGCTTGAAGCGATCCGAGAAAATGACAGATCAATACTTCGCCTATGTCGGTCACCTTGCTCTGGACTTGGAAACGTTTATGCGCAAGACTCGGCCACTCGAAAACATCGACAAAGTTCTTTCTGAATTCGATAAAAAGTTCGAGGAAGATTGGGAGAATGATAACGTACCGGAGTGGAAGAGTGAAGACTCGAGCGCCGCGCCAGGTGCTGGTAAGGCTGCAACCAGTGAAGGCATCTGGTGCGGTGCTTGCGAGAAAGCTTTCACCAATGAGAACGTCTATAAGAACCATCTGAGTGGGAAGAAGCACATCAGAGCAGAGAACGAGCGAAAGAAGAGGGAACAAGACGAGTCCGCCACTGCTACCGGCAGTGCTGTGAAGGGAGTGAGCTCAACCATAAGGTTAAAAGAAAGAGCTATCGCCGAACGCGAATACCGTATCAAGCGTCTCGCGAGCGCTATGAGTACAGAACGTAGCGACACGCGAGTTAACGTCGAACGGAAACAAGGCATGACAGATAAGGAGCGCCGACAGGAAATTGATAACCTGTTTAGCGCAACGGTGTCTGCAACGCAGGCAGCCGAGACGGAAGAAGGCGAAGATGGTGATGACGATGACAAGATCTACAACCCGTTGAAGCTCCCATTAGCCTGGGATGGCAAGCCCATTCCTTTCTGGCTGTACAAGCTCCACGGCCTTGGAGTTGAATTTGCTTGCGAGATATGCGGTAATTTCGTTTACATGGGTCGAAGGGCATTTGATAAGCATTTTAACGAAGCTCGACATATTCACGGTCTGAAGTGCCTAGGAATCACGAATACTGCTCTATTCAGAGACATCACTCATATTGACGAGGCTTTGAGATTGTGGGAGAAGATACAGAAAGATAGACGGAAAGACAAGATAGAAGATGGAAGTGTAATCCAGATGGAGGATGCTGAAGGCAATGTCATGCCCGAAAAGGTCTACTACGATCTGCAAAAGCAAGGACTGTTGTAAGATTTATGTATAATAATGGTTACAGGACGAGGTTCAAAAGGACATAATTCTTGTACATCACTCGCCATGCTGGTGTGGAGTTTCCGAGTTCTCGAAATGGCATTGCGTCCGTTTTATAAGTTTTTTCAGGCTTCTGTAAAATAGCCGTAGGGCGCTAGAATTTGAGTCATATATGATCTAGAAAGAATTGACAACTAGACTTTTATTGTCATTTACGTCCTTTGTCGACCAAAAGGTCGTTTTGTGGTGGAGGGCCGGAATTCTAAAGTTAAGAGATGCAAGCGTGATGGGTAAGTAACGATTGTATGTGGTCCGTGCTTTTCTCAGTTAGTTCAGCCAGACTTGACTCAACTCACCCCACAATCGCTCATTGTTGATTTCACCACTTTGTCCGGTGTATCTCATCCACTGCAAGTACAGGCACGCTCTGATTTTTTATGCTATTACATGATTCAAGATGTGATGCGATGGCCACTCTTTTGGAGCTCTTACAATCCGACTTCTTGGGTCATCTTTTTCACCTCACTGTACGCTAGACGCACCTAAATACGGTGAGATCTGAGCTGCACGATGTCAGTTATTGCTAAGCCTATACCGCCTCTATATACCGTGTATATTCTGCGCTCAACCGTCCGTCATTCATCACTATACATTGGCTCAACACCAAATCCGCCTAGGCGTCTGAAACAGCATAATGGTGAATCTAAAGGCGGCGCTGCGCGGACATCGAGGCAGACACTGCGGCCGTGGGAAATGGTTGGTCTGATCTCTGACTTCCCGGGTATGGTTGCCGCCTTGAAGTTCGAGTGAGTTCGTTTTGATGAACCTCATAAAGCGCGTGCAGGCTAACTAAATAATCACTGATCAGATGGGCGCTCAACAATCCACACTTGTCACTGCACATCCCCGCAGCTTCGCGCATCACCGTCTCAACGCAAAGGAAGCGCAATGGACATCCCAAACGTCCGCCTCATAGTGTGAAATCTATCATTTCGAACCTCCACCTGCTTCTACGCGTGCCCAGCTTTGCGAGGTGGCCGCTAAAACTTCACTTCTTTGACCCTGAGGTCCATAAGGCCTGGATCAGATACTGCGACGCTGCAAGTGAGCCTCTCCGCAAGACCATCCCTGTCTATACGGACTTCGCCCCGGCTCCGGTGGGTGAAGGCACATCTGCTGAAACCCAAGATCCCTGGGGTATCCACGCTCTTCCTCTGGATTATGCGCCGATGAAGAGCTACGTGGAGAAGACGCGGTCGCTGTATTCATTCGAGAGAGAAGGCGATTGCGTTATCTGCGGCGAACATCTCGCGCACGAAGAAGGATTATATGCGACCTGCTCGCATGCGCTGTGTGAAGGCACTGGGCATGTATCCTGCTGGAGTCGGCACTTGCTCGGTAACAACCCGGGGGAAGACATCATCCCAATCTCTGGTCATTGTCCCAAGTGCCATGGCGAGGTGCTATGGGGGGACATGATGAAAGAGATGAGCTTGAGGCTCCGAGGACAGAAGGAAGTCGACAAGTTATTGAGGATACCTCGGAAGAGGAAATCGCGCGCTCAGGTTGATTCTCCTTGATGAAACTTGCTGCATTAAACTAAAGCCTCAAGGGACATAAGCTTGCCTGCCTTAGTAAGAAGTCGGCTAGCATGACTTTGCGGTGCATTTATGCTCATATCCAGTTACACCATGCATTACATTGATAGTGCTATCATTCGTTCCTAGCACTGCTAGTCTCTGGTCATCTACTGGAGGCACTTTGACTATAAGCAGTTTGCTGTTGAGCCAATATTAACCGGGTATGAAAGTCTAGTCTAGATACTTAAAACGCGAATGGGATATACAGGAATGAATACGAACATATAATATACAACAGGACAGTCAAAAGCAGAGCAGAGCCAATTGCCACCATTACCGAACCCAGCCTTCCTTTCTCATTACCTCCCCGGTCCACTCCTCCAGCCTTTCCGCAAGCTTCGCGTCCTTCGCCGGGCCACTCTGCCACCATGGTTCCCCGAAGCGCCCGTGGATCTCACAATACGAACCGCTCTGCTCAGGCTTCATATCCCGGCTCGCGACAAGAAACAAGCTAGTCCACGACCCTTTATCAGCCGTGATCGTAAATCCCAGCTTGCGCACGACGTTGATAGCCCCGAGCATGCTGGCCCCTTCCTCGCCAACCGACGACGCGAGATTCGTCTCCACGATCCCGGGATGCACGGCCGCAGCCCAGATCTCGCCCCTCCCGGCCCGCGCGCTGTCGGACCCCGGCCCGAACCGCCTGTGCAGCGTCTTCGTGTGCAGGATATTCGCCAGCTTGCTCTGCCCGTACCGCTGCCACGGACCGCTGTCCTTCAGCGAGGGGTCGGCGAAGTTAATCCCGCATTTCGGCGCCGTCAGATGGCCTGATGACGAGAGGTTGACGATGCGCACGCTGCCCGCAGCGGAAAGGGACCGCGCGGTCTGCAGCATTAAAGGCAGCAGATGCTCTGTTAGCACCCAGTGCGAGAGGTAGTTCGTCTGCCATTGCGCTTCGTGCCCGTCGCGCGTGAGCTCGAAGGGCGTCGCCATTACGCCTGCGTTGTTGACGAGGCCGTGCAGGGAGGTCTCGAGGGAGAGGAAGCGCTGCGCTGCTGAGACGACGCTGGAGAGGTCCATTAAGTCCATCTGTAGTAGGGAGATGGTTGCTGATGGGTGGGTTTTCTTGATTGAGGCGATTGCTGCTTCGCCCTTCTGAGGGGAGCGCGCGCACATGTAGACGTGGGCGCCGTGTGAGGCTAGGTGGGAGACGGTGTAGTAGCCTCTGTGATGTCGTCAATTAGTGATTCTGGCTCAGTGGGAAGGGGTGGAGAGGCGACTTACATTCCGGAGTTTCCTCCTGTCACTATGAAGACCTTGCCCTTGAGGTCGGGAAGAGTGTCGGGATGGAAAGTCATGTTTGTAGGAGTCTGCGAGTCGATGTGTGAAGGTGTGATACTGAGAAACAGATGGTTTCGATGTCTTGAATTGGGCTTTATTGTTTGATGATGCAGAAAGATGCGTCTAATTCAAGGCGATTCCACGCTCTTTATATAAACATTTGCTCCTATGGACATTGTCCGAGTTTCACAGATACTTGCATCCATCTTGATGCTATTCCGAGCGAGCCTCATATCTTGTGAGCAAGTTGCATGACCTTTGGGCCAATCACGTCACGGAAACACACATGTCAATGTGTGAGCCAGCTGCATGAAGCGTGGAGCTAGTCTTGTTGCGATGCTAGAGTTACCGAACTTGTGATCCTGGTCCAGATGTGAGCAGGTTGCATGAAGCTAATCCTGCTTCAGTTAGTTATACATCGAAACGACAACCAATGGTGCTGCGCCGTTTCACTGACCCCTGTCAATCTGCGCCTCAGTTACGGGGAATAGGAGTTAAGGCATCTCGACGTACGCATGGTAATTCCTCCGCTCCCGAATGTCGGACTGCGGTCAGCAGGATCACTGTGAGCGGGCTGCATGAGTCGTCTTGGCCAGGCAGAAACTATTTGCCCCATTCATCACCCAAGTTATTATCATAGCAGTTTCCAACGTCCGCTACTATCATGATTAGAACGTATCAGTCTGCGAACTCATCAGCGCCATGCATCCCGCTAACGCCGATGTCACAATTGGCCGAGGTACATACTTAGCCTCTCTTTGTCGCCGAGACGGAATGACTTGCTCATCTAGTATAGGCGATCAACAGGGAAGATGACTGGACTGGGACTAAGGATGCGGCAGCACGTAGACGGGCTCAGACCAGACTTAACACACGGGCATACCGTAAGTAAGGCCGTGTGGCCTCTTTCATCAAAGTCAGGGGTTGGGGCCGGATTACATCAAGGCGCACCTCGTCATCAGAGCTGACAGTTTAGCAGGAAAACGCAAGGCTCTAGCAAAGAAAGCCGAGGCATCTAATGCCGCAACTGGGGCATTGGTCAAATCAGAAGCTCTGATAGAATGCTGGGATGATGAGCAGCAATCCATCTCTAAGGTTCCAGCATCCCGTATCAAGCAACTGTTCAATGCGAAGGGTCCTTTACTGCCAGATAGACCCCGAAAAAGGCAGTTCAATATTGTCTTCCCTCTCTGTCCGGATCACCTCATCACCCTCCTCCAATTCAATGTCCTCCGCGCTCTCGCGGTCAACCGCAGTCTACTCTCTGGCGTCCTCGTCACGCCGCTAGACTGCGATGAGGAGATAATACACGTCCTTCCTTACCCTAGCAAGCCCGACGCACTCCCCTCAACACTCTTCCCCACCACCCTCCAGCAGACTGTACCCCATGGTGATTGGATAGATATGTTTCCGTCTCCCGAGGGACGAGATCACTTGATTCGGGCCGCTGGCACCTTCGATGAGGACGAGCTGTGGGCTGATTGTATCGGCGGGCTGTACGAGGGGTTTCCCGACGACGAGGTTGAGAAACGCGGCATCATTGCGTGGTCGCCGCCTTGGGATGTTACGGGGTGGGAGATGTCGGAGGGGTTCCTGAGGAAATGGGGATGGATGTTTGGGGCGTTTTCTGAGGCGTTGGAGGCGACGAATCGGTGGCGGGCGCAGAGAGGCGAGGAGCCTTTAGTTTATGAATGTGACTCGGATGAGACTGGATGATGTTTGTGTTATCTGGTTACTTCGTCATCGGCCAGGGTGGATGAATGGGGGTTTTATTCCGACGCAACGGTTTGTTGGTCTATTTGACCCGCCTAAACGATGCTGAGACGTCCTGGGCACTATGTGCTAGTTGGGAACCTCACACAATTTCAAGCGACATCATGGCATGAGGGGTGAACCTGCGCTGGTTGCTGTCGATTTTTTGAGTCCACTGAGCGCATACCTACATCAGGGCGCGCATAGGTACCCGGTCATCGATCATGACCGTTACAGATACGGACGGATCTGAAGGAAATTGGAGCGCAGCTTGAGGCGACGGGCAAGAGGCCCGCCCTGTTAGGCTGCTAGTCTCAAGGTGTAATTCCGGAAGACGGACAATGATCTGGCAGACGGCAGGAGATTGCGGCGCGGAAAGTTAAGTTTCCAACCACATATGTCTAAGCGTTGAGACGCTCACGACTCCGTGGGATTGGGATCATGTTGTCGAATATTTCTCAGCTTTTCAAAGAGCAGCAAAAGGGTTTATTGGAAAAGACAGTAAACTCAACCGTTTCTTACAAGGCCTGTACATACCTAGGTAGTATAATGGAGGAGATGGAGTGGTTTCGATCTTTTTGTCACTTGAGCGCGGGTAAGTTCAAAGTCTCTGCCAATGATGAGTATTTCATATCTTTTAACCGAGTTATTTACTGGACCCCAGAAGTCTAGAGCTCTGAGGCTTATTGCATATTGTCTGAGACGTTGATTCAGTTCTTGCATTCGGACAGTCCTTGGCACAGCGCCTCTAATAGGGTTATGTACGCGCAAACGGCGTTTCTAGCAAGCCCGTCGAATATGAGCATACGTTACTAGACATTCCATTGCTTCCTCTTATATCTCTAGGCATATCGATAAGCAATATGAACCTATATCGGACAATGTACGTACCTCCAAGGTATACTATGCTCCACAAAAGATGCTTCCTCGCGTTTCACCGCGCTAGCATGCCAGGGGCTAATTTTGGGTTCTCGAAGGGCACTATGTAAGTACCTAGGTATACAGCCCGGCACCATCCTCATAAGGCCTCAGCTACGACGGGATAGCCTAAATGTTGTGCTCTCCTATCTTGTGTGCTTGTGTAGCCAAGGTCCGCTTTGCAAATTCTGCGTACTTGTAGTATACAATAATTCAACAACATCACATGGCAGGCTGTATGTGTGAACGCTTACCAAGCGTGATCAGCTGACAACGTACTATTTTTCTCGTCTTATTCGGCAAAATTTGGCCCCAAACAAGCTAAAGATGGCACGATTCATGTAACGTCGATCAGCCTGTTGGTTTCGATAAATGAGGGAATAATGCGCCTCGCTCTGAAGTGTGCTGAGCATGTATATGCTCAGTTCCCTAACCTACAACATATACAAACGTACGATGTATGTAAGGCTCGATGCTTGTAATGGGGCGTGATATAATGCTCCCCTATCAAGAACTCATCCAGTCTCTGTGAAGTGACCTCGACGAATAATGACGATAACCGAAAATCGGATAGCTATCTGCCAGTCTCGTGATCGCAACCCTGCTTCACTCACATACTAGATCAAGAGATATAACGCAAGAGAAGATAAATGCACGTACCGAGAAGCTGCCAATACTATGTATAGGCAAACTTGAATATTTATATGAGCTGAGGAAGTTTTTAGGACGCGCGTGGCAGAAGAGGCGGCAAGTCTAATGTGTGCGCTAGTAAAGACACAAGATGACGAGATATGGAGGTTTCCGAATGTAGTAGTAGTACTGACCAAAAGTACATGATAGACAGGTACTTAAGGCGCCCGGAGCGATTGACATATACGTTGGTACCCAAGTATCTGTATCTACAGCGAGGAAACCGGGGGCTGGTTCCGGCGTGCGTCGCTGACGAGCTGTACAGGCGAGGTTCACTGGAGGCCCACTGGAAGATGATGCGACACCCCCCGAAGCCCCATATAGCCCCAAAAGATCCCTGTCTGCCACGAAGTTCCGACGACATTTTACGGTGCAAGGTGCGCTGAGGAGTCACATTCCACGGCCGTGGAGAACGACCGACTTCACTTGGCCTGCCTGAATGCCGTGCCCATTACGGCCGACATCAGCACGTCCGTTTTCTCGCCTCCCCCTTCTCGCTTCACTACCAATCAGCACATATCTTCTTCTCTAACCTTTTTGGACTTACCACATGGGATGAACGTCAATTACATGAAAACGATAAAGATTACCACAAACCACTCCTTACCGCGTACCAAGTATATACTATCTCTGCTAACAATTGTATTAAGATGTGCTTTTATTCGTAGTGATACCTGCTATTGCTTCTTCCATTACCTGCATATGTATCATTACCTGTTCGGGGGCATGCACCTGCTTGATATAGCATTGCCAGCTATCAATTGGTTAATTATCTCACTTTAGTCAGGACGCAAACAAAAAAGAAAATGAGAAATGAAGAGAGAGCGCTAAATCGCTAGGCTGGCTTAGTGCCGCATTGGTGCATGCTTGCTTACACCAGGCAAGACCTTGCCTTCCCCTTCAACGACTGACTGCTTCGTCCCTATTGATATCAAGACTTGAAGCCGCAAAGCTCGACGCACTGACCACTGCCTGACTGGTAAACTGGGGCCGCTGGGGCTGCCGTGGCCAATCGCGTCGCTCCACTCAGTTCACGCCCACCCTGTCTATGCTGGCTTTCGCTACCGACACCTCTCCCTCTCTATCTCGCTCATCCGTCTCTTCTCACACTCCCATCTGCATCTGCATCTCTCTCTTCCTCTCCCTCACCGTTGAACCGCGTGTTGTAATTCCAAGCAGCTGGTCACCCTGCCTCCCTCCCTCTCCCTTTAACGACCCTTGTCTCACTCTCAAGAGAGACTCGTCTGCACTTGTAGGAATTCACAATTCTGTCATTTTAGCGACTCCGTGAGATCATCGGTCGACTACAGCCTGCCGATCTCATGATCGCCTATAATTCAACACCAGGCTATTCCTCTCTCATTTGACGTTACCGGTGTTCTGGTGGTTCTGTCTACACGGGTAATAAGGCGCATTTCCCTTTTCGTATCTAGCTTCTTTTGTCCGAGACTCAAAGAAAAGATCCCATAGGTATTGCCGAACTCTATCCTCCTTGGCTTTACCTCATCTTACCTTGCCTTAACCTAACTCTTTGCTCATAGTGGTTTGAACATAAGGTCTTCTTCGTCTCCGCCACAGCAGCTTGATATCTGCTGCGACAGGCCACTAAACTCAAATACCCTTCTAATTGATGCGCCGAACTATATTCGTCCACTGCTCGCTAAGACTTGCCGATCACTTATGCTGTCGCCTTCGACAACGCCCTCATGCGATGTACCCATTCAGATTGTGAACCCTGTACAGCCGATTGTCACGACCCCCTGGTGCGACGCGCCCAGATCATTACGCTACTTGCGGGTCTCGCCATCTCCAATTCCGTTCGAGACCTATTGAATAGACCATGGTTTCTGTTCCCTCCGCTAACCACAACGGTAGCGGGGGCGGCGGCAGTGCGAATGCCAGCTCACGGGCCTCTCCTGCCGCTGGCAATTCCCAGGCTGCCCGCGATGTCCCATCAGCTACCAATGGTGTCAAGGCGAAGACTCAGGTCAACTCGAACGGCTATCATCCTACGAACCCTCAACTACCCCTTAGTTCGATGCAGAGCGCTCCGTTAGACCTGCGATCTGTCGAGCGGAGGGGCCAACCGACCGCGAGCCGTGAATATGTGAAGAAATCTCGACTCTTCGACCTCCAGGAGGCTCCGACCTACAGACCAACAGAGGATGAATGGAAAGACCCACTAGAATACGTTCGCAAGATATCGCCAGAAGCGCAAGCCTATGGTCTCTGCAAGATTATACCACCGGATTCATGGAATCCAGATTTCGCGATCGACACCGAGGTGAGCATGTGCAGCACGTCGTGTATTTGCACCTCCAAAACTTGGCTCCCTACACATCGCCGCCGTCATGTCCAAGGGTTATAGCGTGCTAACTTTATAATAGCGGTTCCATTTTAGGACACGGAAACAGGAATTGAACTCTGTCGAAGGCAGTGCGTTTGCCCAACCCCTAAAGCTCGAGCGTTTCAACATCATTACTGATCGTGATCATCAGGCACGCGAGCAAATCTGAGCTACCTTGATGCTCTGGCCAAGTTTCACAAACAGCAGGGCACCAATCTAAATAGGTTGCCTTACGTCGACAAGAAACCTCTCGATCTATATCGTTTGAAAAAGGCCGTGGAATCTCGGGGGGGCTTTGACAAAGTCTGCAAGACAAAAAAATGGGCCGAGATAGGTAGAGATCTTGGCTACAGCGGCAAGATTATGTCCTCGTTATCGACATCGCTGAAGAACTCATATGACCGGTGGCTTAACCCCTATGAGAATTATCTTCGGCAGGCGAAGCCGAGCGTGTATCAACAACTAGAGTATGAGTATGGTGGCCCCCTGACACCGAGCCCAGCTCCTAGCCCTGCAAAGCGGTCAACTGTCAATACTCCTTCTAGTCTCCGAGGAGAGTCGCCTGCGCGGCTTGCAACAGATGTTCTTCAAGCGAGCCTGGGGGTATCCAAAGTTGATGCTGATCGTGATACTGCCACGGCGGTTGATCCACCTTCGACAACATCCCACCCTACGACCAGCGGATTCACTGCAATCAATTCGGGTGGATTTACGGCTGTAAATGCTAGTTTCACCAGTGTTAATCGCCCAACTCCACCGGAAGCAAAGAGCTTTACGCCACCACCTAGACGGCATGATAGCCCCGCATCAATGACAAAGGACACTGCGCTTGACTTTCGGCCGTCAGCCCTTGGCTCAGCTAATGCGCTTAAACGCCAGCTCAGTTTTGATAGCATTGATTCTACTAAAAAGGAGGCGAGCGCAGATAAAGAGGATTCTGAGAGCGGGAGCAGAAGGAGCAAAAGGCTCAAGAAAGGTACGCTTCACTTGACGTCACTTGACCGCCGTTTCTCTATTATTACACAACTACACCCAGACACATTCATAGAAACAGAGCCCAGCCTAAGAGAAATATTCTTTTACTTTGCTTTGAAGCACTCCTCATTTGTTGTCTGTTCTCCTGGCCGACCATATATTTTATTCCTTTTGCATTAGTTATGTCTTTCCTTTTTGTCTCACGTCAACGCCGTGTAACGTGAAAAGGCCGAGGCACTCAGGGATTCAGTGTACTTGTTCCATCGTATATTGGGGATTCGACATTTGATTGGCTTGACTATACCGCTAACCGACGAATGTATATAGAAACCGTACCTACCGTTGCCGGTTCCCACATGTCCTTATTCAGACCTTCAGCTCCTCGAGTTCCTCGCGACGAAACATCACCAGCGGGCGAGGTGAGTACTAGCCCAGTTGATATTGAAGAGCCAAAGTTGCGGTCCCTTCTCAACATTAACGCAAAACAGAAGTGCGACACATGCGGCAAAGGTGACGATGCCAGTTTTATCATCGTCTGCGAGTCTTGCGATCACGCCTACCACGGTTCTTGTCTCGATCCTCCGCTAAAAGCCCAACCCGATGGCGAGTGGAATTGTCCTAGGTGCCTCGTTGGCGATGGCCAGTTCGGCTTCGAAGAGGGCGGCCTCTATTCTCTCAAACAGTTTCAGGAGAAGGCTGCCGACTTCAAACAAAGCTATTTCGAGAATCGCATGCCTTATGATCCTGTCCTTAACTGTGTTAGGCCGGTGACAGAGGATGACGTGGAACGAGAGTTCTGGAAACTTGTTGCCAATATTGAAGAGACTGTCGAGGTTGAATACGGTGCTGATATACACTGTACGACACATGGGTCTGGCTTTCCAACGGCCGAGCGGCATCCTTGCAACCCCTACTCTACAGATCCATGGAACTTGAATAACATGCCACTTCACCCTGACAGTCTCTTTCGGCATATTAAGACGGATATCTCTGGCATGACTGTACCGTGGGTGTATGTGGGAATGATCTTTTCAACGTTCTGCTGGCACAACGAGGACCACTTTGCCTATTCAATCAATTATCAGCACTTCGGGGCTACCAAGACGTGGTACGGAATTCCTGCCGAGGATACGGAGAAGTTTGAAGCTGCTATGAGGGAAGCTGTTCCGGAGCTTTTTGAGACGCAGCCGGATTTATTGTTTCAGCTTGTTACGCTCTTAACTCCAGAACATCTGAAAAAGGCCGGGGTCAGAGTGTACGCACTAGATCAACGGGCTGGGCAAATGGTCATCACTTTTCCACAAGCGTATCACGCAGGCTTTAATCATGGTTTCAATTTCAACGAAGCAGTCAATTTCGCTCCGTATGACTGGGAACCATACGGTCTAGCTGGAGTAGAAAGGCTGCAGCAATTCCGGAGGCAATCTTGCTTCTCTCACGATGAATTATTGTGGACAGCAGCAGAAGGGCCTGTCAATGCGCTAACCATTCAGACGGCTAAATGGCTCGCGCCTGCGCTCGAAAGAATACACAAGCGGGAACAGGAACAACGAGAAGGATTCATCGCCAAACACTTAGAAAACAACAGCCATGTCTGCGCCCTCACCTCCGAGTCGAGCGAACAGCAATGTACAATCGCCTTCAATATCCCGGATGAAGATGTACCCGAGGAGGAGTATCAGTGTTCATATTGCAAGTCTTTTACTTACCTTTCAAGATTCAAATGTCTCAAGTCTGGCAAAGTCCTTTGTTTGTTACATGCCGGATACCATGCCTGTTGCGACATGACCGAACCGCAACGCTTCGCCGGAGAAGAACATGTTATGTATTATCGCAAGACAAAACAAGACATGGACGAGACCTACCGGAAAGTCGCCGAAAAGGCCAATATGCCGGAGGCTTGGGAGGATAAATACGAGAAATTGCTAGATGAAGGAGCAACGCCAGCGTTGAAGACGCTACGAACTCTCCTTAACGAGGGTGAACGCATACCGTACGACCTCCCCTCCTTACCAGTCCTCAGGGAATTTGTTGATCGCTGCAACGATTGGGTCGAAGAAGCGACTAATTATACGGTGCGCAAACAGCAGAACCGCCGTAAGAATGACAAGGTCTGGCAAAGCGGACTCCGCAGAACCGCCGGCGATAGCCTCCTAAGCCTAAAAGATCCCAACGACACACGCCGAGTCGAGAATATCTACCGCTTACTTGAGGAGGCAGACCACATCGGCTTCGACTGCCCCGAAAAGCATCAGCTAAAGGAGCGAGCTGATGCTATACGAAGCTTCCAGAAGAATGCGGAACAGGCTCTAGAGCACATTCTTGGCCACAATCAAGAGTCGATTGAGGAGCTGATCGAGGAAGGTCGCACGTTCAATGTTTCTATACCAGAGCTGGATAAGCTCCAGTGTGTTCTGGAACAGATTCGTTGGAGCAATAATGCAAGGGCGAGTCGCAGCAAATCTTTGACTCTCGAGGAGGTGCGCGAGATCCTCCGACATGGCCATCGCCTGGAGATTCCGCTCTATAACGATCACATGAAATGGTACAACGACAAATATCAGGCAGCTGTCCAGTGGGAAGCCAAGGCGAAGGAGCTTATTGATGCCGACCATATTCATTACCCGCAGCTCGAGGCCCTGTCAAATCAGGTACAAGCAAACAGTCTGCCCGTATCTACGGAGACACTAAATATCATTGATGGAGTCCTACACAAACAACGAGAAGCTCATCGGCAGGTTGTTGATCTGACTGAGCGTAGCCGTGATCCGGACTTTACTAAACGACCCAAATACTCCGAAGTAGCGGAAGTAATAAGGAAAATCGAATTCCTCAACTCCAAGCCTGTTGGCACACTCGACCTCGAGAAGGAACAGAAGCGCCACGAAGACTGGATGCGTAAGGGGAAGAAATTGTTCGGCAAGACAAATGCACCACTCCACATCCTCAAGACTCACATGGACTATGTCTACGACCGTAACCTCGACTGCTTTGATATTGTTAGTGACAAGCCTCGATTGCCAGCCGAGCCTGCGTCTAGAGCAACAAGTGAGGAGAGAGACCAAAAATCGTCTCGAACATGGGACGATCCGACCTTCAGGGAAGTCTTCTGCATCTGTCGCCGTACTGAAGCTGGCTTGATGATTGAATGCGAATTGTGCCATGAGTGGTACCACGGAAAATGTCTCAAAATTGCGAGGGGTAAGGTAAAAGAAGATGATAAATATACGTGCCCGATTTGTGACTGGCGGGTAAAGATTCCAAGAGATGCTGCTCGCCCCAAGCTTGAAGACTTGATCGCGTGGCAGGAAGAGATTCCCAACCTTCCTTTCCAGCCTGAAGAAACAGAAGTACTCAAGAAGATTATCGACAAGGCACAAGAATTTCGGCGCCATATAGCAGGATTCTGTACTCCCGTTGTTGCCACAGCATCCGAAGCCGATACTCAGCGCTTTTACCTTCGAAAGATTGAAGGTGCTGAGATCTTGTTATCGTACGAGACCAACTTTTTCCGACAAGAACTTCATAAGTGGAATCCCGTAGCTCCCGAACCACCTCCAGTATTGGATGTCTCTAAAAGCACAAGAAAGCCACGGCCGACTAAGCTTCAGAAACTACTTCTTCAATATGGAGTCGATGATCCAGATGATCTTCCCGAGGCTGTCAAGGGCAAGGCCAACAGCCTTAAGCGGAAAGCCCAGAATGCCGAGGCCGCGGCGGCTGCTGCTGCGGCTGCTGCTGCTTCGAGCACATCTCTCGTCCCTCCACATGCCACAAGCCCATCTGCACACTCGTTTGGCTCGAGCGGCCACGCATTCTTCCGCGGATCACAGCCGTCGACTCCCGCCTTAACAGCCACTACGCACGGTCACCCCGCTCCTAGCGCTGACTCAGCAACGTCGAGCCGGCCTGGGTCCTCCCTACGTCCCGATTCCATGGATATTGAGACCGGCCCTAGTCTTCACCCCGACTTTTTCATGTCGAACGGGAGCAGTGGCCAGGGCCCTCAACTTATGCACTCGGACTCCAATCTATCGCTAGAGGAGCGCATACTTCAGGGGCAAGATGACGACCTTATTCACGCCACTGGTGCCAGCCGTGAGAAAGTGTTAGAGATTCTTGGGAAGACGGAAAACGGTCGCCGACGTGCTGAAGATGTCTACGGGCCTAATATATGGGATTCCAGGCGGGGTAAAAGCTTTCAGCGGGCATCGGAGATGGACCAGAGTAACCCAGAAGATGACAAAGAAGTGGACAAGATGTTTCTAGACCTAACAAACGCCGACGAAGATGATATCGCTAAAAAGGACAAACGACCGGAAGGGGAACGCGTCAGCATTACGGCCGAGAGTTTTGAAGCCGAGCGTAATGCTATGGATGCCATGGAAGACTCCGAATAGTTTGGCCTGCGCCGACTTTGCGCGGTCAACTAACTGGTTGCCCCAGGAAGATCCTATAAGATTCTTCCATTTGAACTAATGTTAACAGAGGCTCAGTGGAAGCTTCACGTCAGCCTCATGATGGGCTTGTAGCTTCTCTCCTTGGCGTGGGTTATTGATCATGGCGTTATCACATGGGTACATCTGCATAGGGAGGAGCTATGGCGTTTATTATCTATCTGCCTTTCGCCCGAAAATGGTGGGCTCGGGGTAGTCCACAGTAATGGATTTGTACGATTATAGAGAACTGGTGATCAGCAACAAGATGGTGAAGGTGGCGCGGGTGATGCATTAGATAGGCGTTACTTTCTCCAGAGGGGGATATTAGCTTCTAAGCTATGGGGATATTGATACCTATTTGATTCTAATAGTTTGTCTCATTCCAGCGTATCGTTTCACTCTAGCTTCTCAGATCATAGTATTTGTGATGGTTTGACTCCAAGAATTTACCCGGTAACCACATCTTCACGTTGCGCGCCATGAGTCGCGCAAATTGACTACATCTCACAGAATGCAACTGCTGCAGCAAATCGCACCACTCCCAGGAGTAGCAACGTAGTTGAATATGGCGCTCGACCTGGTCTGCAACTGCTATCCAACATCGCAATGCTCATTCGTCGGAGTCATCAGATTCATCGTCCGGTATTGATGGGCAGGTCCCTGGCTTATTATCATAAGCCCAAACGACTCTCTAGGCCGAGATCAAATTTTCTAATCAGGGTCATAGGTGGGTGATATAGGAGAGGCTCTTGCTGAAATACTGCTTTAGTGTCGAGTGGCGCTAGAGTCTTAGTTTTGCATCTCATCAGCGCGCTAACTTGTTGAATGACTGAAATTAGTTTAGCCATTGGTTGTGCGGATGACCTGCGCGACCTTGGAAGGTTTTATGTGATGGGGGTGCGTGCGCAGAGCCTTGCGTAGTGTGGGATTTACCGCCTGAGTATCTACCGAGTTGGGTTCTATTCCTTTCAGCGCTATACAGTTGTGCGCTAGATGCTCATCAGTAGGTGTGGATTACTGGCGTTAATGGAGGTGTTTAGATTGCGGTTATTTTAGCCTATTGCTTGTTTTAGATCAAAGACAGGATATAGATATAGGTTGTTTTATCTACTTTGACGGGCCTTTGGGTTCTATATCTCCTGACGGTAGTAAGCCCCGTACCCCCTGTCTTCAGAAAGCTCGCGTAAGTGTTGAAAAGGTTCGTAATGGGGAATGGGTTTCGAGGATATTGGATATGAGTATGAAATTATTGTTCAGGTGTAAAGGTCAAACTCTTGTCCAATGATTTGCTTGTGGAATACGATTTTATACAACCACACATCCTTGACCCTCTGTAAAAGAGGCCTCCTTCGTATGTGCTGTTATGAACGAAATCCGGTTTATAGTATCAAATCATAAATCTGCATTTCCTCGCACGCCTTTATGCAACAAGCAAGACAAGCTCTCTGCCGCATAACCGCTGTCACTTTTGAGCCGCGTGCATCATGAGCTATAAAACCCAGACAGAACATTTGAAGTTCACCAACTCCACCAACTGCGTAGATTCTCAGCTCTTGATCGCTCTCACCCGGGGATGTCAAACGTTCCGGAATAGGATAGGTAAATTTAAGTGTTGAACTCAAATTTTCAGTTCGCCTGTCCGTTGGGTGTTCGCAGTTTACCAAAACTACTGGCAGAGAGTCGATAGTAGTAATAAGGATAGAATAATCATACTCTATCTTAGAATCTCGGCGGTCGATAAGCGCCAGACAGCCACGCAGCATGCCTTCTCTGACAGTGACCTGCCATTGAGTCTTTACGCTGGCCCAAAGATTTTGCGTGGCAGAGGCAACGGGTCCCGCTAAGCTGCGGGGGTCGTTGGCGGTTGCGCCAGGGCCCGGATACCTATGCCAAAGTCGATCATAAACTTGGCCCTTATACATAAGACGTCCCCGGCAATAACTTATCCGAGAAGCCTCATGGCTTGGAGAAGCCATGTTATCCAGAATTGAGTGCCAAAAAACATTAGACCCTGCCGAAAACACGAAGGTAGACGCATCGCTTCCAACGAGGGTTGACAGAAGGCGTTGAATCTCACCGCCCATACGTTTGGTGTCAATATGGCCATTACCGAATAAAAGTAATTGTCGAATTTCCCTGTCAAATACGGACCCGACCAAAAAGTTGTGAAAATCGTTGGGGATGAAATGCAAGTTTTGAATGTCATCGAACAGTGACAGGAAGAGAACAGAGCAACAAGTAATACTGACTTTGTTGATGAAGGTCTTTATGCGGCTACTCATATCAGGAGGATCATTCTTAGCATTTATAGCCTTCCAGAAACCTTCATCAAGGCGGCGTGGTCTACCAGCACCGTTATCATCAGTATCGCTGTCATCAGTATCGCTGTCATCAGTATTGTTGTCATCAGTATCGCTGTACTCTGTGATAAGGTGAAGGTAGTGTTCGACTTCAGGCAACTGCCTGAAAGAATCTACCGACGCAAGTGAGTAGAAGGGGAAGTCTTGGCCCAGGTTAAATATAGTACATATGGCTTTTTGTACAATTTCCAGGCTGGGGAACGGATTCGCCAATGTTACAGTGAATTGGTGTGTGTTGCCGTCGAGCCTTTTGGTGTGATTTAGTGAATGTGCGGAGCAAATCATCCCATAAATTAATTTGATTGCAAGTGGAAGTGCTGCAATTACAGCATCTTTAGCTGATTTCCGATCGCCGAACCTGTCCTCCAGCAAGCTTTTGTACGTGTTGAATGAAACGCGGTACCTCGTGGCGGACTGAGAGGCGGATTGGACAATCAGATCATGGATGGAGTCTAGTTTCGATCTCTTGGTGATAGTTATGTCGTTTTCTAGTTTATCTCGTTCCGCTATGACAATGATGGTGAGCCGAGACCCTGGCTGACGGATGATAGACGTGCCATCGGTGAACTGGATTGAGGGCTGGAGCTCAAGCGACCACTTTGCGAAAGCTGCAACCCAAGCCGCACAATCTCGCGCCTCTACAAGAATGGAACTAATTTCATCATTGCCTATTCTCTGTAATTGACGACAAGCATCTACAAGAGCTGCTAGTCCTTCCGGCTCTGGGACATGGTGTGCGTGACGGTAGTCCAAATATCCCTTTGCAGTGCTAGCTCCAACTATAATAGAGTTATAGCCGAAGACTACATCTGCGAAGCCTGATAGTGAACATCTGCTCTCCAAGCTAGACATTAAGTCTGCTAGATGCCTCGTTGTAGGGAGAAGCCGCTTATCCGATGTTGTATTTTCGAGCATCAACAGCAAGGCATCAGCACACTTCCATTCAGAGATGCTTGATATGAGAGCCGAGGCTAATGCGAGGAAGCGTAACCCAGCTTGGTTACTGCCAAGCTGAACTGCGCAATCGTGCTTCATGAAGCCGATCTTGACTTTAAGGAATCGAAGCGTGACTGGCTCAGGGGTAGGAAGCACGGTCCTCTCAATCCTGAGGCGTGTCTCACGGCTGATTGCCAAAGTGTTTCCGAACTGCTCGCATGCCATGAGGGCAAGAGGCTGGACATTGTCACTTGTAGCCGCTTGGAGAACGCCCCTTGCGATGCCGTATACTGAGTCTGAAGTCTGGTTTAGACTCCACTGCGCCTGCACAAGCTGGCTCCCCATTGTTATCGGTAACGGGTAACCCCTTCGGGTTCAGTTTGGAAGATAGAGACGAGGGCGACCGAGATACTAATTGTCGTAAAGGTTTCGATTTATAAGTTGCGTACGTCCGAAAGGTACTGGGCTATCCCGGGCGTTTGAGAAATTGATTGAACAGAAACGTCGAGAGGGTATATAAATGGCAGTAGGCTTCTCGCTGCGGTCACTGTTCCCAAGAAGCTAATTCCTTTGACACAGAAGGTAATGTAGCATCTTCGATGCAATATGAAGCTTGAGAAATGGAGACTTCGCACTGGGATGTTTCGTTGAAGGTGTTGAAATCTATCTAGCCAGCCGCGAGCATTGTGGCGGGCGGATTGAGATCAGCAGTTTGAAGAGTGTAACGGGTGATAGAATCCACGATAAAGAGTACAACAATCTGGATAAACAGCAGAGAATCGGCCGCTGATAGCATAGGCGACATACAAGGTCGAGATCTCTCCAGATATCGAATCCTGAAGCGAGCAAGAGATGAGCAAGTAACAGAGAGGAAAAGAGGAGAGAAAGCTGAGACTCCAGGCAGCACTTGGGGCGGGGTACATTATTCATTTCCTAGAGGAGTATTAATGTGCGCCACCGCTGTGAGCAGTAGAACTGCGATACCTCAGCGGCAGGCTACCTTGGCAAGCGGGCTTACTCGAATTCTACATCATAAGGTATGATTGGCCATCAAATCTTGCATACCTTTGACAGAAGATGTCCTAGAGGCGAAGAAGCGCATTTTGCGCAATCGGCTTGCAAGAATCCAATTCAAACACTTAGATACACAATTTCTATGCTGTGGTTCCCTACTCTCGCGGAAGATGAAGGCGTAAGCGTGGCATGTAAACAGCGCTGATTGGTGGTTGAGAGCTGAATCTTCACACGAAGTTGCAGCTCGATAGGAGTAACTGAATTTGATAGACTCTCATAGGGGGTCGAATAGACCACCCTGTAAGGGTGGTCTGTGCTGCATGTGGCCCGTGCGTAGCGCACGCCCACATAAATGCTGGCTCCGCCAGCATTTGTTAGAATACCTAAATTCTACATCAATATTCTACCACCCAACAGTTTCCTATCAGAATATATATAGATATATCTTCTTCCCAGGCGAGCAGCAAGAGTTCAAAGTAAGTTACTGCAGTAAGATCTGACGTATTTGTAACTGCTGATGCTGCAATACCACGTCCCATGTTGAATAGGGATGGGTAAGTAGTATAAGTGAGGCTTGTGAAGACTGATTCAGCCACTGTGTGGCTGGGTTAGCTTACGGGGGTCATTAAAGGGGCTATCTGAACCTGACGGATCATGTATGAGACGGGAAACGGAACATCGCGATTACAATGATACTCGGGAAAAAATAGAATTATGTTTAGAATTAGTCATTGAGTTCTTCATTAGCTAATTTAGCTGATTAGATGATTGTTTTAACTGTAGGAGGGGTATGTTTGGTCTACCTGCAGATGAGGAGCTTAAACGCAGCCACAGTTCTTGCGAAGTATGAGAAGAGACTAGAGCTTTTCTAAGTTTTGAGGACCGTCTATAGGTAGCTTCTCTTGAATGAGAGATCTGTTTTCTTCCGTCGATGGGAAAAGCCGATGCTTACCTTTAAACGCTACTGAAAATGATAAGAATCTTGCAAAATCACGTCATAATGGTCGTTAATATATGCAAGGTCATTTCTTCACATGGTTTTCCCTTTTCAATATATATATATATATTAATTCAGTTTCTCATCATATTGACTCACCGAGCTATATATCGGAACTCCTAACTTGCAAGTCAACTCATCCCCACGCAGGGTTGTACGAACAGCTCCGCACCACCATAATGTAGCCTTGCCCGGCTGCTTGGCAATCTTCCCCCGGGACTGTGCGGAAAAGGAAGGAGTTGTTCGCTCCGCAATAAGGGCGTTACTCTTCCCTCAGCAATATTCGGGGCTTCCCGGTAGCTTAACAACTGCTTCGCAGTTCGGCCGGGACCTGCCGCCCGTAATACCGGGAGTTTTATGAATATCTCTATTATGAGATACCGGATCTATAAGAGTTTAGTGTGTGACTGTCAAGTCGCTTATTCTGCAATTACCCCCCAGTGAATCGTGAAATACATGCCGTAATACGCTTAAATACGAGCAAGATTTCTTTTAAACCCCCATATCCCAGTCTAGCTGTCAACAAAGACACTAAATTCAACTGGAAATTTTATCTACATCTTTTAAAAAAAAACTTCCGTACAGCATCGTAAGAGCACTTCATTCGAATGCCCTCAATATCTCGTCTGTATTCACGCGACAACCAACCAGATCTCCTCGTGGTTTTTAGCCCGGGCGAGTTGATCAGCTAGTACCAGAGCAGCCAACAAAGTTGTTTCCGCTGGCACCTGTGTGTGTGATTTCGCCCGCGAGCTTGGCAGAGGTATTGATTACGACACGATCAGCACCTGGGCTTCCTATAGACGAATCAATATTGCGTTTAAATAGCTAGGTGGCCATTGATGGAGCGAAACCTACCGCCAGTGTAGACACCACTCGAGAGTAGAGGAAACTCAAGGTAAGGGCCTGAAACGGGGAAGTTGAAGCCTTCGTAGTTGTTGTAGGTGTGAGGGTATCCGCCAGGGGCCTTCGGAACGGAGTTATCAGTTATTGTTCCGACGTCTGTAACACCAGAGACTAGGGGATACGTACACTACCAGACGTGTAGTATGAGTAGGCCTTCTGCGCGGCCTGGTTCACTTGAGTCGCAGTGTAGTAGGTCGAGCCACAGGTCGTCGCAGCGCGTTCCTCCAAAACTGGTGCAGCCAGGGCCGGGCTAGCGAGGGCCACCAGGGCCAAGAGGGATGTGAAGGCCTGCATCCTGAGATTGAAGAAAGAAATAAAGTTATGACCGAGACGATGAAGGACGACGCGCTGGAAGAAAGGTCGGAGGTCATTTATTTATACCCTATTCTTCTCGAACGCCTCTAATTGCGCGATTGCGCACATGGGCCATCCCGACTTCCTCTTTCAGCTGGCGCCGTGAGATGTAGCATTTCGACCACGGAGCTTAGTGGCATTGATGGAAAGTGGCTTTTATGAACTGAAGCTCAGAATTCCATGGCGCTACACACGTGGCTTATCTCATTCGAAGGATCGGAAAACGTGGTCGGGAGATACCCGAAAATGGCAGGTGACCAGCACGAATGGGGACGCAGAGTAAGAACATGCTTTCAGGCTGGAGCAGAGAGCAGGTACTCCAGACATTCTAGAAGACTTTGTGGAGTACGTAATTGGAGATGTTATCTTTGGGCCCATCTTGGAGGATGCCAAGATAATTATCGGCTTAAACCGCCCATCTGTTAGCTTCACCATAGACGGTATGCTGCTGATACGGTTAGGTTGTGAATCACGAACTGGCTAACTATTGCTGGCAGATGGTGTATTCGTTAACAGGATGATACACTTATGATTAGAGGGGAATAGGGGGATAAGAGTTGGTTAGCCAAAATACTTCATTGTAATGCCAAGACTCCACGGCTATGCACTACGACAAGTATTAATAGACGAAGCAAAATACTTTTACTCGACACCTAATTGTACAAACAATATCTAAGCCTGTCGCAACTCGGTCTTGAGTTGCACAATTGAGGTACGACAAGGTTCGAAAATCTAAGAATAAAGAGAGTGCAAAACAACCGCAAAACGATTTAACTGATGTCGTATTTATTTATATTCAGCGAACGATTGGGCGAAATAGGGCTGATAATGATGTCAGGGGAACGCTCACCATCTAGTGTAGTAGGACCTTACAAAGGACTTACTTTGCAGATCCGGGGTAGTATCCGGACAGAATCCGGGGATAGTGTATTAAGATCATCACTGCAGCTACCCATCGAAAACAATGGGCGATGATCATCAATAATCATGTGAAAGAGGAGAAACGCGGGGAAACGCGGTCGCGTGCGAACTGACGGGATATTCATAACCGATGAGAGGCGACAGTGAATCAAGAATTATAAATCACGGCTATGCTGGACGGATCAGCATACAGCATTAACCGTTTAATGTTTCAAGGCACGAGCTGATACGAACGCCGCTGCGACGACAGATCCCCATGCAGATATGAACATGCGCTCTCCACGGCTGTTATATCTAAGTCTGTTCTCCCTGGTTTCAGGATTACTTGAGAAAAGTATCGTCTCATTCGAGAGTACTGAAGCGTCTGTCCCTCTTCATGGTGCTTCGATAGTGTATAGTGCCGACGACCCTGTCGGCGTCGAGATAGCAGCCACGAGCCTTGCTGCAGACCTCGAAGCTATCACCGGCACGAAGCCGTCGCTCTTCAAGATTGGGGGTGGGGAATCTCTCGAATGCACACAATGCGCTGAAAGCGCCATCATCGCTGCGACCGCAGATTCGGATATCATACAAGCAATAACACAAGATGGTAAATTAGACGTGTCGTCGATTGATGGAAAATGGGAAAGTTACCAGACTAGTGTCGTGGAAAATCCAATCCCTGGTATCAAGAAAGCTCTTGTCATCGCAGGCAGCGATAAGAGGGGGGTAATATTTGGTATATACACACTTTCAGAGCAGTGTGGCCAATCGCCGTGAGTTCTCATTTCGAAGGGTGAGGGTTGTATGATCGACCCTTAGACTAAGGCGCACAGGTTTCATTGGTGGGCAGACGTGCCAGCCACGAAACATGAGGAGATATATGCGATTCCGGGAAATACCACTTTCGGTCCGCCAAGCGTTCAATATCGTGGCCTCTTCATCAATGATGAAGCGCCTGGTTTAACAGGGTAGGCATAATACTGCCCTCGGATCATAGGTGCATCTCTGACAATTGTAGATGGTGGTCGAAAATCCACGGAGTTGCTCATCAACCGATAGACACCGAGTTTTATAAGCATGTGTTCGACATGCTGTTGCGTCTAAAAGGAAACTTCATGTGGCCGTCCATGTGGAAGTCGTTCATCTATCCTCCTGGAAACATTTTCTTCACAGATGACCCTGGTAACATGCAGCTTGCGGACGACTACGGGATTGTTGTATCGACTAGTCATCATGAACCTATGCAAAAGGCGACTAATGAGTGGAGTGATACAGTGCTAGGTCCTTGGGACTGGGAAAAGAACAGAGACAATGTCACGGCTTTTATGGATGACGGTGCACGCCGGGCCGGGCAGAACGAGTCCTACTTCACTCTCGGAATGCGTGGTGAAGGAGACGGCCCAATTCAAGCGGATGACCCGGTGGCCATCCTTACAGAGGTTTTCGAGACCCAGCGCGAGATTCTCGCCAAGTACTACGGGAATGCCTCCAACGCAAGGCGTAGGTTCTATGAACATTTGTCCAGCAACTTGCTAACGACTGGATAGAGGTCTGGACTATCTACAAAGAAGTGGCGACGTATTACGCAGCTGGTCTGATTCCGCCCGAAGACGTCACTCTGATGTTTACAGACGATAATTGGGGGAATATCCAAAGGTTACCTCTTGCTAATGAGACCGAGAGGTCGGGTGGCATAGGAGTGAGGTCAAGCCCTGCGCCTCGCGCTCTGTGAATTTGCTAATCGGTGGAATGTATTAGATGTATTATCATTTGGAGTATGTAGGCGTGCCGAAAAGTTATAAGTGGCAGAACACCAACAACTTGGTAAGTTGGGCGAGCATCTACGAAATTCTTCTATCCTGACGGGAAATATGCAGCCGAAAGTCTATAAAGAGTTATACCAGGCCTACCAGCGAGGCGTGGATCGCATATGGGTTATCAACATTGCTGATATCAAACCCCTGGAAATGCCGTTCGGCTTCATTATGGATCTTGCATGGAATACATCATCCATCGATTTCGATACAATCCCCGCTTACTTGGAGAAGTTCGCTACTCGAGAGTTTGGATCCGAACACTCCTCAGAGATCTCTGAAATACTCATGGAGCAAAGCAGGCTCATTGGACGAAGGAAGTATGAATCTATTCAGTCAAAGACTTATTCCGTTTCGAACTACCACGAGAGTGAGCGGGTTTTATCGGAATGGCAGGCTCTAGTCGATAAGGTGACTTCAATCTCGGATCAACTGCCTGAAGATCGAAAAGATGCGTATTGGCATCATGTCCAGTATCCCATCTCGTCCGGCCAGGCGTACTACTCAGCTATGCTAGGGCTCGGCAAGAACCAGCAGATCGGATATGAACGTCGAAACTCAGCGAATGCTCTAGCTGACCAGGTCAGAGCGGACTTTGATCGGGACTTTGAGTTTACTGAGAAATACGACACGATAGTTGATGGCAAATGGGCTGGCATACTGTCGCAACCTCACTACGATCAGTATATCCAGTCAGCAGACGGGATTATGTGGGCTGAGCCGACTAGAGACGTTATCACTGGCTTATGGTACGTTCAGTTACGGCAGAACTCATCATATGCGTTCGGAAACCTAGGAATTTCTCCTGAGGGAGGCGGGAGCGCGCAAGAGCAGGCTCGTAGCGAACCGGCGTTGTTCGCTTCAGCACCTACAACTGATATGTTCTCGCCAGTATTGCCGATCTTAGACCCCTACGGGAAGGGAACGTGGACGGTCGATCTCTTCCACCGGGGCGATTATCGCATTCCGATCGAATGGGAGTTAGACATACCATATGACTGGATTCACTTCAATCCTTCCTCTGGCGCCTTGTCGATGGACCAGTCAGAGCAATGCATCAATGTATCCATCGATTGGGCCGCGGTACCGGATGGCATGAATGAGAATATAGGCGTGCGCATCAACTACGATCACCCACCGTGGTTTGACCTTATTCATTTGCCAATTGTGAACTATAGAGCGCCAGATGACTTTGTTGGGTTTCCCGAGACGTCGGGGATTGTTTCGATTGAGGCGCCTCACTTTCAGCGTAAGTCAGATGGCAACGTAACGTTCGAGCATATCCCGTATTTAGGCACGCGCACCAACTCAGGTTCACTGGCACTTCGCCCTTACAAGGAGGCACGAGTCTCGGAGGACGTGGCTAAGAGTGCGTGGGCCGAATACGACATTTACTTATACGATGCGACCTCCTCTCTCACGGCCACTGTATATGTCAACGGCGCCCTGGATACAGATCCAACACTTCTTATGAGTTATTCACTAACACTAAGCGATGGCGACAATGTGGCGAACTTCACACGGCTGCTGGGAGACCCTGCAACACCTGGTGATACACCACCGGACTGGGCGACGACTGTGGCAGACCATGTTTGGATGCGAAACGTCACATTAGGAGACGTAGGCGAGGGAAAGCATACTCTGCGGTGGCAGACGAATTCCCCTGAGGTCTACCTCGAGAAGATCGTGCTTAATACGAGGAACGGGTTGAAGAGTAGCTATCTCGGACCCCCTGAGACCAGGCTGCTTTCCTAGGCAGCTAATAATTATGAGCGAGTCTATCTACCTAAACTGTAGAGCTAGGTCATATTGAGTCTATTTCAATCATTTACTTGTGGTACAGTTTTACCTACTCATTTCGCATGGGATGTCTCGTTGGATTCTATTACCTTATAGGCTTATAGTCATAGCTGCATGCGATGTAACAGCAGAGGTCTTACGAAACTCTCTCTGCATGTTGAAGACTGAGCATGGGCTAACACATGTTGAGCACAACTCGTAACATTCTGTCAGATGTTAGCGCTGGCTTAGAAGGTCACTGATGCGACGAGATGGAGTACGGACGCGCCACCAACAATTGCGACGCAACGCTGCCGAGTTGGCCATATGTTAGCAGTGGAGACCGTAGCAAGTACTCCGCACTGCTGTAGGTTCTCTAAAAATTTCTCAAAGAGTTAATATGCGTATCATGCGTATTCAGTATAGCATGCGTGCAAAGCTTACACGCATGATCCGCGTCGGAGGAAGCACAGGCAACAAAGATGCTTGCGCAGCTGAAGACAAGCTGTACGAAACGCGACGATCAGCCGAGGAGATCACCCGGATGTCCTGATAGAGACTAACGAGGCTCGCTGGAACGAATAGCAGGCAACAGGGTTTAAGCAGCGGCTCCTAGCGCTCGAATAAAGGAGGATCGTTAGCTACAGTCTAACCTTGACGATCTCTAGCACGGACAAGACAATACTAAAGCCGCGAGGAGAAAACTCACCCTCGTTGGGCACTCATGATAATTCGTGTTGGTTCCCCGGGTTCCCCGGACTTCTCTTAGTCTTGCGGTATCGCGACGCGACGCGGATTACTCCATTAAATGAAGATTGCTGACCCGATCTATTAAATTATAGCATTAGTCAGATCTCGTCACCACATTTTCTAACCACACGTACGCTGCAGCAGTAGGAATGGTGCGGATTCAAACTAAGGGCCCCGTGGGGTTGTGATTCGGCCCCTCACTTCGCTTATAGTCTTTACTTTTTGTATTATTACTCTATCGTCTCTTCCCACTAGTATCATTAATCACGCTCACTTTCTCAGAAGTTAGAGCTTAAAGTGAGAGGCAGCCTTTTTTTTTTTTTTTTCTTCTCTATTTTCATCTTCTTCTTTGTTTCTTAACCCCTGAAATTGGCTGTTTCTAGGGTCTATCAGTTTCAAGCCTTGGGTCGCGCTACGACTCCGCATCCCGCCTTTATGGGTCGACCCAACATCGCAACCAACTCACGCATACGTGAAAGACGTATCTAGTGCACCAGACAACATCAAGTTAAGAATGATGGGCGCAGTTCCCAATTTTCCTTCCAAATCATGAAATCGCATAATCCGGGCAAAATGTAGAGCGGGAATCCCGAATAAGTAAAACTTGTGATCAGCCAGACACTTACAGAAACCTAGTTCCCTGACTGTCCCATCGCTTGGTACACACAGTTAGCAGTTGTAATCGGCAGCATATGCCTCTGCGGCTCAAAAGGGTAATTCTGACCACAGACCTATCAGCCGACTCCCCACACGACAGGGATGGTGTGAGCTGGCGGACAGACGTGTAATTGGTGCGGTATTAGGTAGCTGTTGGTAAGCGCAAGTGATATTCAGGAGTGATTGACGGCGAGACATTCCAGGAACAGTGAAAGTTAATACTGTAGTTCATGGTCATCGCACGCACGGTGCTGCTGCAGTGTGGGCAAGCAATGAAGCGGTGTCATCCCAGTGTGGATTGAAATATGGGCTTATGGGGATAATGTGGACTATATGTGGACTTTATCGCGCCTCACTATGCAGTTATGTTGATCAACGGAGGTTTGTCCGCGGTGCAAGGTGACGACGCAACGCATTTGACATTTAACTGTGTTCGGTTACTGTCCGGATATTGCGTGCTTCAATATGTGCATTTCACAACATTCGCGTGTAGGAAACAGCGGATTTGTTTAACTGATCTATTACTTCTAGTCGCAAGCGCTAGTGTAATTCTATCATCGGAACTGGTGTTGGGCTGCGACTGAAAAGCGCTAACCCCCGTCCATCTATGATAATTCAAATGCGAAAGTGGTGGTATCATTCCTAAAATGCAGAAAAAATGCAGAGCGCGGCTCTATGCGAGCCTATCCGGTATATCCCCCGAGACAAGTCTAGCCTTTCTATATGCCAAAAGTCTTTCGTGAGTTTTCGTAAAATAACGGTTATCAAAACGCGCTCGTAATATTCAAGACGATCCAGCCAGTCTCTTGTATTCTAAACAGCTGACTTGGACGAAGATGTCTCCGAGGTACCCTTCTCTGGGAAGTTCTCGTCACCTTCTTCCATATGTACCTCGACGCCGTACTCGCGGGCCTTGGTTACAATTTCGTCCTCGTGCAGGAATGGTAACTCCTCGGCGGCCTTTACGTAGCTGATGTTCTCGGCGTAGCCCTTAGCGAAGATGACATCAATTTCCTCAAGACTACGACCCGACGTTTCAGGGTACAGGAAGTAGATGATGGGGAAGAAGATGGCGTTGAGAGCAGCAAAGAACAGATAGGTACCCCAACCGTGCGTACCCGTGTTGGACACCAGTACTGGAGTGATCAAGACAACGAAGAAGTTCCAAAGCCAGTTGCTGACAGTAGAGCTAGCCGTAGCCTTGGCACGGGTCTTAAGGGGGTTGATCTCAGCGGGGTATAGCCAAGGCAGTGGAAGCCAAGTAGCGCCGAAAAATGCAATGTAGGTCTGGGATATGTTAGATGGTGCCATAACAATACTTGGGGTAGTATTAATGACTTACGAAAAGACCAACAGCAGCGCCCTTGGCGGCAGACGCAGTGCCTGGAATCAGTGCACCGAATGTGAGAACCATAGACAAGCATTGGCCCACAGTGCCGATGAGGAAGAGCTTGCGACGGCCTACGCGCTCAACGAAGTACCACGAGGTGACAGCAAAGAGAGCGTAGATGATCTGGTTCACACCTCCAAGTAATAGAGCGAGGTTCTGCGAAGTACCAATAGCAGTTTGGAAGAGAATTGGGAAATAATAGATAACCGCGTTGCACCCAGACAATTGCTGCATCATCTGCGATGAAAAACCGAGCAGCATGCGACGCAAGTGTTGTGTAGGCCCGCCGGTAAAGAGATCTCGGAACTTGGTCTTGTTGCCAGACAATTGGCCCGCAGAGCGTGCAGCAGCCCTTAGGTTGGCGAGCTGAGCGTTAAGGGCAGGATCTGAACGGCGCTCGCCATTGAGAGCAGCTAAGATGATTGCGGCTTCGTCTACACGATCATGCGTAAGTAGCCATCGAGGGCTCTCTGGCAGGTTGGTCATAAGACAGAGGACGGAAAGGGCGAATGTGATCTGGAAAGCGATAGGGAACCGCCAGCTGAACTCGGCAGGCCCATAGCTTGCACCGTAATCGAGCCAGTAAGCGATCAACGTCCCGATGGCGACATTACCGCCCTCAATGCAGATAAGCTTGCCTCGGTTATGAGAATGACTGCATCTGTAGTTGGGGTTAGTATATAGCAACCATACGCAGTTTCTGATTTCAAGACTTACTCTGCTTGCCAGATCGGAATAGTCGACGTGTTGATACCATTCCCCATGCCAGTGATGAACCGCCCAATGATGAACTGAGCAGTAGCTCCGGAATTCGGAGGTACTGTAGTGATTTGGATAATCACGCCAACGATCATAACAGTAGCGCCGAGAAAGATAGCCTTGCGACGACCTAGCTTATCACCTGTCATAAGGATGAACAGGGCACCGAAGAAACAGCCGACAGCGTATATAGATACGACAAAGCCTTGCCATGTGCTGTCGTCCTTTACTTCAGGGAAAGCCGTGGTGAAGGGATCGCTCGATATGATGCCGGACATCACACCTTGATCGTAACCGAACAGCAAGAAGTCGATAGTAGCGACGATAGTAACGAGTGTCTGTAACTTGCTGCCAGACTGTCCCCAATACGTGGGGACGCCATCGGCGTTCTGTGCGTGCCCCATGATGAAGTGCTCGTCGAGACCTTTCGAGGGACTGGATGAACGGGGAGACGAGGGGTATGGAGAGATGCTGGGGAAGTAGGTTAAGGCATTGTCGGGCCCGGGGGGTATTTATGTTCCTCTAAACTTAATCCAAGACTTCCAAATGACATGACAACACCTTGCACGTGGAGACACACACAAGTGGCAATCTCTCACGAATCTGTACATGGCTCCGAGCCAAGACCGAAGAGAAAATCCATTGAGGCCCGTTTAAAAACCCACAGTCCCTGACGGCGCGAAAATGATGCAAACCAGAGGGACAACATCCTTGGGACCGCCCATGATGAAAGGCTAGCATGAGTCCCCCGCCGTGGTACAGGGCGTTGAACCAAGATTGGGGAGACGGAGGGCGATCATTACGCAGTCAGTCTTGAGGCTTTGATAAGCTTGATAAGAAGGCCCACAGGAGGCTGAAAGCTTCGGCCACTTGTGTTGGCTCTACTCGGACCGCAGCTAGGAACAAGGTGGCTCGTGAAGAATCTTCAACCACCAGCGTCATCAGTCCCACATCCCAGCCCACACCCGAGCCCTCCCCAGCGGCACGTCAGCGGAGACGCGTGACTCGGTTCTGCTGTGCTGCTCGGTCAGCGCTTGTAACGGAGGTGTGGGTATACTGTGGCACCTCTAAGGCACCTCTCAGGAAACCTCAAATGTCCCTGACAGCACGGACGTGGCGGCGGGCAAGGTCGGCTATGATAAGCCGGCCTCAGCACCGCTAACCTTGCAGGCTAGCCTATGTCGAGCCTTGCGAAGAGCAGCACACAGACTGCAGGCAGTTCCTGGACCGAGGGGAGGGCCGGATGGATTTACCTCATAGAGTATCCCGCGCGTTTAAGAGTGGGATTGTGATCGTCCTATATCGTTCAGGCTGTTCTCTACGTAAACATTGAAAATACTGGTCGTCAACTCTTCTTAGTTCATACTTTCTCGCGCAGCGCTCACTCAGACTTGTGTCTGGGCTGACGACAGACATATGGTCGACTAAAGAACTCGCTGCCCACAGGAAGTGGTGCTGTGTGGAGGAGGAGGCCGTAAGTGTTTCCTGCTACTAAGTACGGAGGTTGGGGCCAAAAGTCAGCGTTATCCTTAGCATTTCTTTATAGTGCAAACAACTAAAGATTTTACAACATAATACTTTTAATAGCTAACACCACTAAACCTACTATAATTATAGTAGCTAACTCTATTAAATCTATTATAATTATAATAGTTATACTTACTATAAAAAATTATAAAATTAAAGCTAGATTTTAATAAAAGGGTTAAAAGTCAATATTATTATTAAAGGTTAACCATATAATATTTTCTACTTTTTTAATATTATTAATTTTATTATTTTTAAGCGTTATTAAATATGTTTTCTCGCTTTTATTATATATTTTAAGTTAATTTTCTGCTTTTTTTATTTATTTAGTTTTTTAAGCTTTTATTAACTAGTTTTTTTTTATTAAATTTAATAATTAAATGTTTTTTTAATAAATGTTTTAGCTAATAAGAAAAATTATTTATTATATATAGCTTAAAATTCTTTTAATTAAACGCTAACGCTTTTTTTTAAAGTAATTTATTTATTTTATTATTTATATTTTCTTTATTTTTTTTATATTGCGGTTTTTTATTGCTTTAATAATTAATTTATATAATTTTAATATTAATTATATTTTTTTAATAATAAAAAAGTTTAAAAAATTAAGCAGCTATTTTATAACTTAAATATTGTTTTTTTATTAAACTTAATAATATTATTATAAAATATACGAAAGTGCGTTATTTTCTTAAGTAATAACCTTATATTTAAAATATTATTACTATATATTTTTAATAAATAAAATAAATTTAAGCTTTAAAACTTTTTTATAATATTATATTTAGTTGATTTTATTAGTTTTTAAAGTTTAAACTTAAGCGCTAGTTTTCGCGGTAAAATATTAAACTAGCTTGCAGCTTTTTTAACTTTTAAAAGCAAGCTTTTTTATATTAGTTTTTAATTTTTATTTTGCTTTAATAACCGGTTTAGCGCGTTTATTATATTTATTTATTATTTATTAATATTTTTTTTATATTACTACGGTTTTTTTAAGCTAAATATATAACGGTTTTATTATATATTAGTAAAAAAAACCCTAAAATATAAAATTTTTAAATCTTTTTTAATAATAATAAGTTATAAAATTTAAATAAGCTTTATAAAGTTGTTTTTAAACCTTTTATTTATTTTTCGGCGCAAAAATAATAATAAAAGTTTTATCGCTTTTATTAAAATTGATTAATTAATTAAAAATATTATAAAGATGTATATATTATTAATTAATAAATTATAAAGTATATAATAATATATTAATTAATTATATAGTTTATTTTATAAAAAATAATATAAGCGCTACTTTAATAAAGGTTATTTTATTAGCGCTACTTTATAAAAAAATAATATATATTACTTTAACAAAGGTTATTTTAAAGTTATTAATTAATATATATAAACTAATTTATTATTATATATTTTATTAATATAAACCTTTTTAATTAATATATTTAATAAATTTTAGCGGCTATATTATTTTAAATAAAATATATTTTAATAAAGTTTATTTTATATTTATTTTAAATAAGTATTACCTTAATAAAAACTATTTTATATTTATTTTTTTAAAATAATTATACTAATAATTATATTTATAAAAAAAAATTTTTTAAAAAAAATTTTTTATTATAATTTATTATTTATAAAATATTTATAAATATAAATAGCTTTATAAATATTTATATTTATATAATTAAAAAAATTTTTTTTATTAAGTTAATTAATATATTTAATTATTTTTTATATATTTATTTAATAACTTAAATTTTTTAAATAATTTTATATTTTATTATAGTTTATTAAATATTATTTTATATAATAATATTTATATAACTTATTATTATAAACTTATTTTTAATAAATTATAAGCTTAAAGTTTTTTTACGGTTTAATATTTTTTTATAATTTATTAATTATATTACCGGTAATTAAATATTATATTTATATTATTAGTTATTATAATTTTATTATTAGCTTTTATATTTTTTTTTAAATTTCTTTTAATATTATTATTAGCTTTATATAATTACTATAAATATTAATATTAACGTTATTAAAATAAACTTAAATAATTAATTTAATAATTAATATATTATTAAATATTATTATTAAAAAATATAATAATTTAACTTAAATAAATTAATTTAAAATATTTAATATTTTATTTAATAAAATATTAATATATTATAATTATTATAAAAATTATTATTATTAAAACAAAATTTTACTTTATAATTTATATTAATAATAAAAGTTAATTATATATTTAACCCCCCGTAAAAATTATTTATAAAATAAGTTTAATAAAATAACTCCGATATTATTAAAAAAATATATATTTTTTTTAAATCTTAAAAACTAATTAAATTAAATAATTATAACCTTTAAATTTAAACTTTAAATATTATATTTAAAACTTTTTTTTTTTTTTAGTTTATTATTAATTTTGATTTTATTAATTAATAATAAAATAATAAATAAGTTATAATATTATTTTTTATTTAAAAAAACTTTATAAAAGTTTTTTATAATAATATTATTTATTTAAACAATTTTATAAAAGCTTTATAAACTAAATAATAATATTATAAAAAATTTTTTATATTATAAGTTTTATATTTTAAAACTTTTTAAAATAAATAATATAAGGCTATATAAAAACTATTAAGCTAAAAGCTTATATAAGCCACATGTTTTTTATAGCAGGTTTACCGGCCTTACCACTTAATATATAACTATTAAAATAAAAAATAAAAATAATTTTATTAGCTTTAGCTAATAAAATTTAACTTTTTTTTTTATATCTTTAAATTAAATAGTTATATTTTAAAAAACTTTTTTTTAAATAATGCCTTTATTTATTTGATTATAAAAACTATTTATTTATTAAGCCATTTCATTTTATTAAATTATATTTATTTTTTCAATTTAATTAATATTATTTTTTTAAAGTTAAAAAACTTTTTTTAAACTTCGGTAATAATTTATTTTTAAATAAGCGCGATTAGCCAATAATAATATTTGTTTAATATTTTATTATTAAATAAATAATTATAATTAATTATAAATAAAAAATATTTAAACTAAATAAATAATATTTAATTTAAATAGTTTATTTTCTTAATTTTATTATTTCTTGCAGAAGCTTATAAATAAAGTAAACTTAAATAGTTTAAAAAGCTTATTTTATAATATAATATTATATTTTAATATTATTTATTAAAAAATTTAAATATTTAATTAAATAATATATAAATAAAATAGTTTATTTTATTAATATTAAACTTAAATATATATTAAAATATAATAAAACGTTATAATTAATATAAACTTTTTAGTGCTGCTGATTATAATATAAAATATATATATATTATAATTATATATAATTTTTTTTAATAAATATAAACTTTTAAATATTATTAATTAAATATTATTATATATAATCTTTTTATTTTTTATATTATCTTATAAATTATTTTATTTTAAAACGTTAATATAAATTATTATATTAAGCTTATATAAAAAATATATTAATTTATTATTATATTATTATTTAATTAATAATAATTATTTTAATAAAAAATATTTTATAGCTAAAAAATAATATAAACCTTAAATAATAAAATAATAAAAATAATAAGTCGAAAATAATAACCCTAGCTAATAAGCTTATAAAATTTAGTAATAATATTAATATTATTTAATAGTTAAAATAAAAAATTAATTATAATTAATAAAAGTTTATTAAAAATATATTTAAATTTATTAAAAATATTAATAAATTTAGTAAAAATATAATTTAATTTAAAAATATAGTTATATTAACTAATAAAATATTTAATATTTTTATTAATTTTTAATATATTGTTTATAATATTTTAAAATATATTAAGTTAAATACCGCGTTAAATTAGCGCGCGTTTAAAAAAAATATAAAGCGCCTGCGTTTTAATATAAAAAAACTATTATTTTTACTTTTTAAAAATAACCCGGAAAACTTAAAAAATAATAATAGCAATAATAAATTAAGAAATAATAATAATAATAATAAAAAAATATTAATATTATTTATTTTATTTCGATAACTTTTAATTTTTTTAATATTTTTAGTATTTTTTATATTATTAAATAAAAATAAAAAAAATATTTTAATATTAAATATTATAATCGGAAAAACTTTTAAAATTAAAAAAAAAAATATTAATTTATTTAATTTTAAATATAATAATTTTAATAATATTAGCGTAATAATAAAAAAAAAAAATCTTATTTTTATTAATATTTATTTTTTTACCGACCGTATTATATTATTTTTAAAAAATCTTAAATTAAAATTATTAAATAAAAACTAAATTTTAAAATTATTTTAAACTTTATTTATTAAACTTATTATATTTTAATAAAACAATAAAATTATATTTAATTAATAATAAAAACTATATTATAAAAAATTAAATAATATTATTAAAGTATTATAAAATCGATTTATATTTAATATTAATATTATAATATAAAAGTTTAAGCAGATAATATTTACTTTAAAGAATATTTATTAAAATTAATATATATTATTTTAATTTATTTAACGAAAATTAAAATATATTTACGTTATAAATATTTTTATATTAAATAATATTAATTAAAAAAGTATAATAATATAGATTTAAAATAATATATTTTTAAAAATAAAATAATTTATAAAACTATTTCGTAAAAATTAAAACTTTAAAATATATATAAATATTATTAAAAAAGCTTATAAAAATTTTAACGATATAATATAAAAAATATTTAGCAATAAAATTAAAAGCGCTTATAATTATAATTTTTTTTATTATGCTTTAATATTTTATTTTAAGCTTAAAAGTTATTATATAAAAAATTAAACTTATAAAATATTTTATTTTATATTATTTATTAACTTTTATTTTTATAATAATAAATATTAATAAATATATTTTAATAATAAAAACTATTATAATTGTAATAATTATTGTTATAACTATAAGAATTATTATTTATTAAACTATTAAAACTATAAAAATAATTAATAAAGTTATAATAATTAAAATTATAAATAAAATATTGATTATAATAAAAACCGATAAAATTATAATCGTAAAAAAAATAATTAATATAATTAAATAAATTTTATTAAAAATAATAAAGCTAATATAAATAATAAAAGTAATAATAAAACTTATAATAATTTATTATTAAATAAATTAAAATTTAAATTAGCTAAATTTTTATATATTATTTTAAATATTAAAGTAATATATTAGCGTTATAATATTAAATTTAAATTAATAGCAAAAAAATTTAAATATTAAAAAACTTATTATATAAATATAGTTATAAAAACTTTTATAATTTTATTAAAAATAATATTAGCTTAATATATATATAGTTTTTATAATATATTATTTTTTTTATATAGTTGTTTTTTTAAATACCTTTATTTATATAATTATTAATAATATAATATAATTTTTAATTATAAAGCCGCATTAAATTAATATTTATTAAATATTTTTAAAAAAAAAATATAGGAAAATAAAAATAATATTAAACTTAAATAAAATTATAATATTTTTATATTAAAAAAGCCTAGAAAAAATATTTTAGTTAAAAAAGCTTTAATAATTAATATAAAAAATAATTTATTATACTTAAATTATATTTATTTATGCTTTAAGCTTTAAATAACTCTACAAGAAAAAAATATAAAAATATATAATAACTTTAAAACTAGAAATATTATTATTAGTCGCACTTTTTTATCGAAAATAAAGCATAATATTATAAAATAAAATAAAATTTTAAAAAAATTAAAAAAAAAAAAAGTAAAAGTAAATAAATAAGTTATATTTAAATTTTATTATAAAAAAATAAATAAAAATAAAAACTTTAAAATTTATAAGTTTATTAAAAAAAAATAAATAATAAATAATAAATTAAAACTTAAGTTTTTAATAAATAATAATTTTTTATTATTTTATAAAGCGATAATTTAATATTTTAATTATATTATTATTTTTATAAAGCTAAATAATTTTAAGATTAAATTTAAAGTTTAATATTAAAATTATAAATATATACGCAAGGTATTTTTTAAAAAAAATATAACACTTTAAAAAAAAAAATCAGTATATATATAAGTTAATTATAAACTATTATTAATTAACCGCAACTTTTATTTTATAGCTATAAATAATAATATAATAAATATTATACTTAATATAAAAATATTATATATAATATTAATAAAAAATATATTTAAAAAAACTATTATAATTTATAAAAATATAAAGCTAAGTATTATTAATAAAAATAAAAATAAAAAATTCTTATTTATTAATTAAAATAAAATTATAAAAACTTTTATATTAGCGGCTATAATAAAAAGTATAATATTTGGCGAGAACTTAAACTTGTTAACGCTAAAAATTAAAAACTTGTTTTTAATAATCTTTATTAATATTAAATTTAATATAATACCGGTTATTATTAAAATAGCAATTAAAATAGTTTTTAAAAAAAATATAAAATATAAAAATATTATAAATAATATTATAAACGGTAATATATTAGTTATATTTTTTAATAAAAAAATATATAATATAATAAAAAAAAGCGATAATAAAAAAATAATAAAAAATATTAATAAAATTAATCTAAATATTTTAATTTTAAAAAAACCTTTTAAGCTAAAAATATTTATTTATATAATATTTAAAATTAAAAAGCTTAAAAATTTATTAAAACGTTTAATAAAAAAAATATATATATATATAGCGAAATATTATTTTTTATAAATAAATTTATTAATATTATAATAAAATATAATATATAAACTAATAAAAAAATAATTAATATATTTAAAAATTAATAAATAAAAATATTTTTAATAAAAGGTTAATAAAATATTAAAATAAATAATCGATTTTATTTGCTTAGCTATAAAAATTTTAATTTATTTAATAAAATATATAATATATTATATAAAAAAAATTATATAAAATAAATAAATAAACTTATACTTTTTATATATTTTTTATTTATAATTTAATAAAAAATATATAATAAAAATAAAAAATAAATAATAGTTAATTTTAAAGTATTTAATAAAATAATAATTTTTAATAATTATTTATTATTTTTGCAAGCAATTATAATAAATGCTTTAAAAAAAAAAAAATTTATTATTATAGTTAATATAATTAAATTTTTTTATTAATTTAAAGTATATTTAAATTATAAAAATTAATTTATAATAATAAGCTTAAAAAAATTTAAACGTTTAATAATAATATTAATAAAATTTTATAATAATTTTATATATATTTAAAAATATATAAATAAGCTATTATAAAACTATAACTATTTTTATAAAGCTTTTATAAATAATATTATAATTTTTTTTAATATAGCTAAAAAATATAAAAAATATTTATATAAAATCTTTAAACTATTTAAAAAAAAAAATATATTTATATTTTTTAAAAAATTATTTATTAAATATTTTTTAATAAAACTATTAAAATTTTAAGTAAACGGTTTTAGCTTTATAATAATTACCGAAAAATTAAAAATATTTTATATTTTATAATTTCTAAAATAATTAAAAACGCTCGAAAAATATATAAACATAAATAATTTTTTAAAGAAATTAATCCTTTATTTTACTAAGTTAATAAAACCTTTATAAAAAAAAAAATAATATTATTAGTTAAAAACAAAAAAAAAAATAAAATAATAATTAGAAATATAAGCAAGCGCAAAGTATATTATAAAAAAAAATATTATAAGCTAATATTAATAAAAAAAGCTTTTTTTAATATAATATAAAACGTTATATATAATAAAAAAACTTTATATTATTACGACCTTAAATATATATTATTTATTTAGCTAAATAAATCTATAAAATATAGCTTTAAAATAATAATATTTTATTTATAAAATATAATATAAAAACCTAGCGATTAAATATTAGCTATTATAATTTAACTAATTATATACTTAAATAAATATATAATAAAAAGCAAAATAAAATATAAACTATTAAAATTAAAAATAATATATTTTATATAAATAATAAAAAAGCTAAAAATAATAATTAATTTAAATAAAAAGGTTATAATTTTAATTAATTATTTAATAATTAAAAAAATAATAAATTAAATAAAACTTAACATTTTTATTATAAATAAAATAAATATTTATTTAATTAATTTATCGGTTTATTTATTATAATATAAACTATAAGTTTATTATATTTTAAAACGTTTAAATTTAATATTAAATATATTAAACCGCTTAAAAATTATAATTAACTTTTTTAATAAAAATAAAAGGTTAAAACAAAATAATAAACCAGCTATATTAAATATAATTTAATATATTATTAAAGCCGTAATAAATAATAAATTATTTGCGTAATTTAAGGCCGCATATAAAAAAAATCTAAAGTTTGCTAATATTTTAAAAAATATATAAAAAAATAATAAAATCGTTAATATTTTTTTAAAGCCTAGCTATTTTTTTAAATTAAAAAACAAATTAATATATAATATATATAATAATATATATTATTTTTACATTTTATATAAAATAATTAAAAAAATATTATTAATTATATATAATAATAAATATTATTTTAATATATAATATATATTATAAAAATTAA